>JAYMSP010000866.1:0-39945 GCA_036897095.1 Plantago elongata | reverse complement strand
TGAGTTTTACTACATGCTGAAGAATATCTTGCATAAAGTGCCAGCACAATTACATTAAACCAGTAAGTAAAACAAGTCGCAAGTGCTGCTCCAATTTTTCCGAGGTTAAATTTGAATATTAGTGCCCAAGAAATAGGCACATTGAGGAATACAGAAGCTAGGGCACTCCAAAGCATAGGAAGAATTAAGCTCTGAGTCTGCAAATAGCGAATCAGAGACTGAAGTATGGCATAGGGAAACAGTGACGGGATTAGCCAAACGGAATACTTCCCAGCTTCAACTGATATTTCAGGATCCTGGCCAAGCAACATTAAGAGCTTGCCTGTATAAACCCATAGTAGACACACCGGCAAACATGCCAGTAAGAGCCATATTACGGAACCGTAGGTAAAAATTCCAACCTTTTGATATTGCTGAGCTCCGTAAGCCTGCCCACAAAGAGTCTCTAATGCACAAGACAATCCAAACTGCTCAGAAAGTTCCAATATGTTCCATTAGCAAAAGATAAAACCAATGCATCAAAAATAAATTCACATAAGGCTTTTAGATTGAAAATATAAGATCATTTCTCAACTCCATATACTAACAGCAACTCTATAAACTACTACAGTAATACACTAATACTATTAGCTAGCCAAATACTAACTCCGTCCCGAACTCAACTTCACATTTTCTGATTTCGTCCATCCGTCCGAAACTCAATTTCTCCTTCCTAGTTTGAAAAGTTTTACACCCCCATTATCATTATAATAATATTATTATTCACACTCTCTCATATTAACAAGAAGTTGAGTCCGGGACGGTGGGAGTGCCGCCAGAGCCAGAAACCACAAATTCAGCCTCATATAACCCGAATTGCAAAGTTCGACTTAGGCAAGCAAGAATTA
Organism: Plantago elongata; assembly: GCA_036897095.1. Classification (NCBI taxonomy): domain Eukaryota; kingdom Viridiplantae; phylum Streptophyta; class Magnoliopsida; order Lamiales; family Plantaginaceae; genus Plantago; species Plantago elongata. The sequence continues at coordinate 39,058 of JAYMSP010000866.1, read as the reverse complement.
CTACATTCTATGGTACCATTAGACCCAAAATTTCAACAAGAATTCAGAAATGGTTATGGAATAAATAAAGTTTTACTGTTTTATCCGTCTGTAAACTCATATAAATTGCACCATCATGTACATCAATCCCAAATGGAACCAACAAAGATTTTGTTAATTAAATTTACACATGTAGAGGCAGCCAAGAAGTAGATAAAAACAAGAGGGGATAAAATAAAAACAATTGAAATCGATGAAGAAGTAGAAAACGAGAACTGACAATGAGACTGAAACCGGTGACGTTTGTAAGAGAGTTGGCGACAGAAGCACTAGAAAGAGAGAGCTCATCGAGATGTCCGAGCATCATCATCGGCACGGCACGTAAGAGGTAATGAGAGACAGAGACAACAACCATAGGCATAGCGATGGAGCTCAGCTTCTTCATCTCTATCATAAAGGTATCCCATTTTGTCTCTTCTTCTTGTTTGTGTACGAGCAGAGGCGCTCCAGTAGACTCCATGAATGGAATGGTACTACTGTGTTGTTTTTCCAAGTCAAGCTTGATTAGCAGCTGATTGGAGTGGAGGGAGAGAGGAGGGGTGCTTAATAGGGTAGAATACGAACCGGTACGGTTGGTTATTTATCAAAATTATATTCTATTTGTTTACTGTGAGTTGGTTAAATTAATATATTTATATTTTGTATGTTTATTATGCGTCGGCCAAATAAATAATTATGAAATTTATTCAAACCGAAGTGAGTAGATTGATATTTTAAACAGGTTGATTTATTTTCATTTTAGTATGTTAAAATAAATTACCATATTACATTGTCCTACTCATGATTCACATTGGTTGGAAGAATAATTATCGTTATTTGGGTCAGATTTTAAGTACACGTTTATTAGTTTATAAGTTTAGTTTTTATAATTAAATTATTATGTGAACGTTTAATCGTAACTAATAAGTTTATTTAAAGTAATTTATGAGTTATAGTAAGTATATGAGTTAATTTTATGATAAGCTCAGTGCAGTGTCTGATCCTATCAATGATTAATCATTACCCTCGAATGGTTGGTGCATTTGTCTTTCTTATTAGATCAAGCATGGATTTCTTCAGCTCAAGGTTGATTTCTGAAGTCTGAATTGATACAGGCCGAGGCCACTATGGTATAAAATTAAAATTAAGACACAGTTGTCTGGACATGAGAGTCGTCGCTCAATTTGCCACTGCCTATTGTTGACTGTCATCTTATAAAATTGCAACTTTTAACGTAGGCGCCAAGTAATATAAATATTATAATATTCTCAGAAATCTTATAAATGTTTATACTTTTAAAAGATCTTGTGGAGTTCGAAAATCCTATTAGATTTGCAAGTTACATTTAAAAATGACAGTATATATTGTAAATTATTGTATAACATATAAACTCTTAACATTTTATTAAAGTTAATGTTTTTTATTAATAACATCATAATTGAACTTAATTTTACGAAAGTATCCTAGGGTATTTAAAATTATATTTTTTTGAGATGTTTTTATAATGAATTTTGAATATCAAAAAAAAATTAAATATGAAATGTTGAAGCAATAATATAAAGTTGATTACATTTTAGCATGAACTGAGATATTTAGACAATATGTATATAATAGTTTAAACAAGAAGGCGAAAGAAGGCGAAATTGATGTGCCCCCCTAAAAGTGTCAAGAAAATTGTTGGATTTAACCAATTAACAATCGTTACCTTTGTTTTTATTGGCAATGAAGTAATTTGGCATGAATTTATTGTAATTTCACTATTTTATGAAAGTTCAGTGTCGAATTATTAAAACTTTTTTTAGAGGAAATTATACGCCATAAATAGACCAATGAACAAATCCAAATAGATACAGCTCAAAGATCAAACTATGAATCACTACCTTCACAGGCAACAGTAACATCATGTTCTAAATCATCCGCTAAGACAATGGCAATAAACCAAACCCTCAAACTAAGCTATCAATACATCAATCTTACTTTTAACAGATCAATAAAATTTCCAGCAATAGAACAAGGATGGAGAAAGAAAGACAGACAGTAGTGGCTAAACCTAAATCCACCCCCAAAACCACAACCATTGTATCCGCAATTTCAGGACAGTTAACATTAGCAATCTTGCGTTGATGCCAAGCCAGAACCTTACCCAAGTTATCCCGAGCAACTATACCAAGTCCCGCAGTTTGAGATATAAATGAAATTGAAGCGTCAACATTGATCTTGATAGAGTTGGACAGTGGATGTATCCACTGAGCATCAACAATTTTTTGTGGTCAAGCTGTAGCACTAACAATCTCCAAGCCAAAAACTTAACTTCATTCGGAATATTTAGTACTCCAAATAAAGTACCAGCCAGGGGCAGTGAACAGCCGAACTAGAAGAACTGCAGAAGCATGCCTGCTGCGTGTAATAGGCCTAGCTACATGATAAGCGGATTGAACAGAATACATGCCATTCTTGCTAAAAATATCAGCGCCGAATACATATGCTACCAGGACAACCAACCGAACTATGCAAAATCTGAGCAACATTTTCCTCCGCGTTGTTTCTGACAAATTTTGATCCCAAGAAGTATCATTATTATCCTCCAAAAAATTAGAAACCACAATGCTCCCTAGGTTTAACCGGCTTTCTACGGCTCTCTCTCTCTCTCTCTCTCTCTCAAGATTCCCACGTACTTTGTGAATAATCTTGTATTCTTGTACAATGAATAAAATTACAAAGAAAAATCTCTATAATGAAGTGAGAGTAAAATTGTATCAGAATTGAATAAATTACAAGATGAAAAAGACTAAGAATATAACTAACTTGTAACTGAAATGTACTATCTTAGATGCGCAATGTACAAACGTTTCTATTTTTTGATAATAAGCGTGTTCCTCTGTTTTTTCTTCACGCCTTGTTATGTTATGAAATGAGAGCAGATTCAATCTTGAAACTGTGCAGATTGAATATCTCTAATATACTTGGCCAATTTCTCTTCTTTGATGAATTTGAACCTGTCAGTCAACGACTTGAAGGAGAAGTCCCTCGAGGTGGTATTTTCTAGAACGCAATTGCAATTCATGTCCATGAAAATAGCAAACTCTGTGGAGGAATTCCACAATTGCAATTCATGTCCAAGAAAAGATGGGTTGTACCAATTGTTTTCTCCTGAAATCAATAAAGTATCTAGTGTTAGTTCTGTTTCTAGTGTAACTAATACTAGCTTATGGCATTTGAGATTTGGTCATCTACCTTTCAACACTCTTTGTAAAATCTCCCAGTTATCAATTTCTTCATATAAAGATTAGAATATTTTTAGTTCATGAGATGTATGTCACTTTTGTAAACAAAAGAAGCTATCATTCAATGAAAATATTTATGTTGCTCAATCTAATTTTGATCTTATACGTGTAGATATTTGGGGACCTTTTAATGTTTCTTCTTACAATGGACATAGATATTTTTTAACTATCTTAGATGACAAATCTCGATATACATGGCTTTATTTGATGAAAGAAAAATCTGAGACTCCAGTTCACATGTTACATTTTTACAATTTTGTGTTAACTTTGTACAATAAGAAGATTAAAGTTATTCGTTCTAACAATGGTCCTGAGCTTAACATGTTACAGTTTTATTCAACTTTGGGGATCATACATCAACACTCTTGTGTTGAGACTCCACATCAGAATGGGAGAGTGGAACGCAAGCATCAACATTTACTTTCTGTAGCACGGTCCTTGCTATTCCAATCTCATGTACCATTAGAGTATTGGTCTGAATGTGTACTCACATCTTGTCACATTATCAACAGACAGGTTCTAAATGGCAAAAGTCCTTATGAAGTTCTGTACAATGAATCACCTGATTATTCTTATTTGAGAGTATTTTGATCATTATGCTATATATGCTTCTACATTAACTCATAACAGGTCAAAATTTGATAAAAGAGCTATCAAGCTATCCTACTAGTTATAAGGGATACAAATTGTTAAATTAGAAACCAAACAAGTTTTTATATCAAGAAATGTTCAGTTTGTTGAACACATTTTTCCTTTTGATCCTAAATATTTGACAAACTCCAGTGATAGTAATAATAAAACACGTTGCACCATTAGTGATTATAATTTTGCCTGTCATGATGATTATTGTATCCCTGATAATGTTATGTCTATTGTTACTCACAATTCCTATAGTCCTGCAGAGATTACTACACCAGATACTTGTGGTTCTACAGGTTTTAATGACAGTCATATTCAACCTGCTGATGGTGATAATATTTCAGTGAGTACACCTCACATTACTAATGGTTCTGATAATATCAGAAGATCTACAAGGACTAAGATACAATCTACACTCTGAGGAGTATAGTGTAACAATGCCACCCTCTTTACAACACAGAAAGAGTAAAGCTAACATTTTAAGCAGATATCCTATTTTTGCACATATTTTTACTGACAGGTTATCTTGTGAGCACAAGTGTTTTGCAGCTTCTATATCTGCTATTCTTGAGCCCAAAATCTACAGACAAGCTGCTCAATCTCAAAATTGGATTGATGATATGGACTATGAGATGCAGGATTTGGAAAAGACAAAAACATGGGTGCTAGTTCCACAACCTGATGGCAAGCACACCATTGGTTGTAAATGGGTGTACCAAGTAAAGGTTAAAGATGATGGAAGCATTGAGATATATAAAGCAAGGCTAGTTGCCAAAGGATATAACAAGAGAATGGGTTAGATTATTTTGATACTTTTTCTCCTGTGGTAAAACTAACTACTGTGAGATGTTTGATAGCAATTACAGCTGCTAAAGGTTCGTTTTTACATCAGCATGATGTAAACGCAACATTCATTCATGGTGACTTAAGTGAAGAAGTTTATATGACTCCTCCACCAGGTTATTGTAAGCCAGATGACAAGAGAGTTTGCAAACTGGTAAAGAATTTGTATGTCTTAAAACAAGCCAGCAGACAATGATTGTTTAAGTTACCAGAGTCTTTAATCTCAATTGGTTATATTCAATCAAGTGCAGATGTATCATTTTTCATTAAATCTTCTAATGATTCATATACTTGCCTACTTGTATATGTTGATGATGTGATTCTTGCAGGTGACAACATGGATGAAATATACTTTGTTAAAAAATTTCTGCAATAAAAGTTTACTATAAAAGATTTGGGTGAACTCAGGTACATATTGGAATTGAAAGTGGCAAGAAATGACACTGGCATTTCCATTTGCCAAAGGAAATAGTACATTTGATCTACTACAAGTAAAAGGTTACACTGATTGCAAACCTAATGTCATACCAATGGATTCAAGGGAAAAACTTGACAAGACTACTGGTGTTCTGTTATTTTATCATCATATATACAGAAGGTTAATAGGCCGCATGATGTATTTAACCATTACAAGACCTGATATATCTTTTGCCTTGCAGAAACTCAGCCAATATATGTCAGCTCCAACAAATATTCACTTAGTTGCTGCTCATCATGCTATCAGATACTTAAAACAAAGTCCAGGGCAAGGAGTGTTTTACTCATGCAACAATTATTTCCACCTCAAGTGCTTCTCAGATAGTGATTGGGCCTCTTGCAGTGACACCAGAAGGAGTGCTTTAGGTTATGCAGTGTTTCTTGGGGAATCATTGATCTCATGAAAATTCAAGAAACAAACCACAGTGAGCCGCTCTTCGGCTGAAGCTGAATATAGAGCAATAGTTGTTGCAACTTGTGAAGTCCAGTGGCTTCTATACATTTTGTAGGATTTTGGAGTTAATCATCAACACAAGGTGGCATTGATGTACACAAATAGTCAATCAACCTATCACTTAGCTCACAGTCCTGTCAACCACCAACGCACCAAACATATAGAAGTCGACTGTCATTTTATTAGAGACAAAATCATTGAAGGCAAGATCAACTTGTTACACATTTCAAATGATCTTCCAGTAGTTGATCTCTTCACCAAACCACTAGCTTTGCCATTATTCAGCCGATTTATGTCCAAGCTTGGTGTTTTAAACATCCACACTCAGCTTCAGGGGGGACGTAAAGATAATCAAGCCACAACACAAGTCCAAGCACAAACAGAGGAAACAGAGGAATAAAGCCATTCATTATGCTTTAGTTAATTGTACTCCAAGCTAGTTTACTTGTACTTGACAGTTACATAGAAAACTCTATAAATAGAGTCTAGCTATCTCAAGTTACTAACTTCTCATTTTCATATTATCGAAAATTTCTTCTCTGATAATCAATATACTTCGGTTTTCATATGATAAACTATAAAAGAACTTATAAAATGGTGGATAGTAATATTTTAAAAAGAAGGGAGGGAGTATAAATTATTGTAGCTTATGAGTAATTTTTATGTATAGCCACATAATGCTCCCTGTCGGGCTCCTATGTAATGTTTTCAATGCAACCTTATATGCAAAAAAATTTGGAGAAATTTGATAGGGCTACGCACAATTTATAATTGTATGAGATTTAGCGTACACACGTACATAGGAAGTTGAGTTTGATATGAATGATTGGTACCTAAGCACTACAAACATTCCGAATTATTGGCATGCCAGTGCTAATTATGCATAACTTGTACTTGCATTGTCACTTTAAGCTAATTAACTAGATAGTGTTATTAAATTAATGGAAAAAATAATTGTAAAGAAGTACTAATATAATTGTAAGCTAGATAGTCTGGAAATGAGATGGTGACGCGGGAACCTTACCTGAGAAATGCCTCGATGGCTCGATCTCTTCGTTGCCAGATTTAAAGGCGGGACAAGTGGAACTCACACGCCAATCCTCCCAATTATGATAATTCATGATTTCATACTAATCTTCGGTACATGTATTATTATCCCCATCACTTTATAATTCGATATCATCTTACTTGATTAGAATAAAATGATTTGACTAAACTAATGTAGTTGACATGTCACTACAAGAAAATAAATAAAGGCCTTGAAGAACGCAGGAAATGTATCATTTTCTTGTAGTGTGGTAAATCTCTATTTTATTTTTCTATATCCTTTATCCTTATAAATTATATGAAAAAATAGTGTAAGCTATTTTTATACCTTATTTAGAAATACAGAAACCTTTTTTATTTTAAGTCGATATATACCTGCATCTAGCCAATTTATTAGTTAGGTTGTTAGATATGTTAATTCAAATCTGTTGCTTTATAAGTTCAAACTATATGCTGTCTTACTATTGATTTTTCAAGTTATCTGCTTAGTACTATAGCGTTAATGATTTCCAGTGTGTTTTATCATCTAATTTTAGAAGAATAGAAGAAAGTAGTATATGACTATTTACAGACAAGAAAGGAAGAAGTGAATTGAAGCAAAGTTTACAACAGAAGTCGGTTACAAACTAATTGTAATAATGTTGTGTTGTAACAAACGCAACCCATGACGACCCAACCAAAGGGTATAACCTAAGGAAAGGTACTTCTAATGTATCAATGGTCTCTCTATGGATAGGGTCATTAATTAACAAAACTTTAATAAAATATATTACAAAGTCAAATATTTCTTATTTCACATCTTACTCCAAACCTACAACTTCCTAATTTTATATTATTCTATGAAAATTATTATTCAATCTAAACTTCAGTATAACAATAAAAAAGTGACATACAATACTCTCTTCTTCACGATATGACTTGTGAGAATATCTTTGTATTGAATAAATTGATTGAATACAAATCAAATTTTCAAGTATGAAATGAGAGAATTTGATCAAGAGAATGACTAAATGAGTAAGATAGTTGAGTTGAGGTATTTATATACTAACTAACTCGAGAGTACTATCTCTATTGCCTAATGTACAAGTCGTGATTCTTCTTATAATAAAACGTAATGTGCTGAAACACGATTTCTTCATTGTTGTTGCATTCATCTTTGCTTTTTGCTGACTTGCTTCTTTGTATCACAAATTATGATAAGGTATCATAATTTGTGTGTAGTCTAATACCCCCCTCAAGTTGGAGCATGTATATCTTTCATGTTCAACTTGGAGCTATGCAAACCAAATAATGGACCTCCAAGAGGTTTTGTCATGAGGTCTGCAGTCATTTGTTCTGTAGGGATATGAAAAAGCATCATGGTTTTGGCTTGTATCTTCTCCCTGATGAAGTGACAATCCAGTTCAATGTGTTTGGATCTTTCATGTTGAACTGGATTGTTTGCCAGACAATATGCAGATTTGCTATATGTGTATATATGTGCAGGGCCTGACAACACCACTCCAAGATCTTTGAGTAAATAGAATAGAAATTGTACCTCACAAGCTGTTCCAACAAGTGCCATGTACTCTGCTTCAGTGCTGCTCCTACTAATTGTGTTTTGTTTCTTGCTCTTCCAAGAGATTAAAGAGGATCCCAAGAACACAATATAACATGTTATACTCTTCTTTGTGTCTGGACAAGTTGCGCAGTCACTGTCATTATAAGCACTTAATTGAATGTTCAGCTTTCTGGAGAGAAGAATCCATTTGCCTGGTGATTGTTTTATGTATCTCAGAACTCTGTGAGCAGCTTCTAAATGAGCAGTGGTTGATTACTCATAAACTAACTGAGATTTTGTATGGCAAAGCTCAAGTTGGGTCTTGTGATGTTTAAATACACTAGCCTTCCCACTAATCTTCTATAGACCGATCCATCTGGTAATGATGTGCCATCATCAATTTTCAGCCTAGATATAGCTTCCATTGGTGTTGCAGCTGGTTTACATCTTTTAGCAAGTCCAATGCATGTTTTCTTTGTGTTAAAATGATCCCTTCAGATGATTGGGCTACTTCAAATCCCAACATGTATCTCAGCTTGCCAAGATCTTTAATGGTAAATTGATCTTCTAAATGATCTTTAACTATATGAATCTCAACCATGTTGTTCCCTACTAAAATGACATCATCAACATATACATCTAATGTTGTAAATGAGTTAGTAGCACTTTTAATAAAGAGAGAAACATCAGCATGTGATTGAACATAACCAAAAGTTAGAAAACAAGTAGTAAGCTTATTAAACCACTGCCTTGAAGCTTGTTTAAGGCCATAAAGTGATTTTGTAATCTTACATACTCTTTTGTCATTAGTATCACAGTAACCAGGTGGTGGAATCATAAAGACTTCCTCAGTTAAATCACCATGTAGAAAGGCATTATTTACATCTAACTGATGTAAGTGCCAATTATGTACTGATTCTATTGCAAGTAATGTTCTTACAGTGGTGAGCTTGGTTACTGGTGAAAATATTTCAACATAGTCCATGCCTTCTTCTTGTGTGTATCCCTTGGCTACAAGCCTGGCCTTGTACCTTTCTATAGTACCATCAGACTTGTATTTGATTCTAAATACCCATTTACAACCTATGGTGTGTTTTTCAGCAGGTAAAGGTTGAAGTTCCCAGGTATTATTCTTCTCTAATGCCTTGATTTCAGCTTGCATTGCCTCTTCCCACTCTTTGTGTTTACTAGCTTCCCTGTATGTCTTAGGTTCATCTACCTGAGTAATAGCTGCAGTAAAACATGCATACTCAGGGCAAAGGTAAGCGATAAAGACAAATTTATGAATAGGATAAGGTGCGGTATAAGCTTTCAGAGCAGTAGAATTAGAATGCTAAAGAGAAGGAGGGAGAGAACATTCATACAACTTTAAGTGAGCTGGTATAGATTTAACTCTCTCTGATCTTCTAATTACCTCATTGTTATTGTCATGCTCATCAAGTGATAATTCAGAATTATCAGAAATAATACCATTGTGAGATACTTCACCTGTAATAGAATCACTGAGACTATTACTATGGTGATTAGTCTCATCCAGTGTGGCATGGCTAATATCCATATGTATTTGTGAAGAATCTGTAGCTTCTCCATGAATGCATGCATTCTCATCAATATTGTGAATAAACCCTTCAGGAATACCTGTATGCCCAGTACTTGTATCTTCATTGATATTGTGAGTATTTAAGTCCAAAAGTTGAGTATTATCATACTTATAATGAATAGAGTTGTCATTGAATAAATTTGCAAAATCTGAGTTGATGTGTGTTGTGTGAAAAGGAAAAATATTTTCTTTAAAAATAACATTTCTTGAAATGATAATTTATTTAGATTCCAGTTTATAACACTTGTATCTTTTATATCCAAAAGTATATCCTAAAAACACACACTTCTCAGCTCTTCTTTGAAATTTATGTCTTTGAGTAGTCAGTGTACTTACATAGCACAAAGAACCAAAAATTCTCAAATGATCATAAGTTGCAGGCTTATTATATAACCTTTCAAAAGGAGTCTGGCCATTAAGATTATCATATGGTAGTCTATCAATTATATGTACAACATATTGAATACTATCAGACAAAAAAATTAAAGGCAAATGTGATGAGAACAACAAAGACCTGGCAACCTGTAGAATATGTGGTGTTTGCGTCCTACAGTGCCATTTTGTTCAGGCGTAGCAACACAAGATTTCTGATGAATTATACCATTAGTGGCAAAAACCCTAAAATAGAAATTCTTGACCATTATTTGATCTAATGGTTCTCACAGATGATTTGAAATGATTTTTAACTAATGCACATAAGTTTACAAGGTGTTGTCTTGTCTCAGACTTATGAGTCATGAGAAAAACCCATGTACACCTGGAAAATCATCCACAATGGTTAAAAAAAACCTTGTAATTATCATGAGAAGTAACATGAAAAGGTCCCCATATATGAACATGTATCAATTCAAAGCAAGAAGTAGTAATGCTGGAACTAACATGAAAATGCAGCTTCTTTTGCTTTGCATATTGACAAACATCACAAGTCTAAGGTTTATTACATTGTGAAATTCCAGAAATTGATAATGTGTACATTTTAGCATAAGGAACATGTCCATATATTTGAACACAAGAATCTACAGTGTGACCAGTATGATCACAATGAGAACAATGAGGCCTAGTTTTGCCCTTGTTCTAAAACCTGGTAAACTTATTAACATCATAAGCAACCCCTTGTTTAGGCTGATCATTGACACTCAACATAGCCATAGAATATTACATATTAGGTAACAACACTCTCTGGCTTTCCTCTTGTATCATGATGGAATGCATTTTAGACAAGGCATGCAATGGCAGATTCATCAATAGCTGACTTCTAACATGTGCAAAAGACTCATATAATCCAACTAAAAACTTCATACAACAGTCTTGTATATGTGTTTCACTAAACGATTTAAAAACATTACAAACACATTTGCTCATCACACCACAATTGCATTGAGGTGACACTCTATAACTCATGAATTCGTCCCATAAAGCCTTAAATTGCATATAATAAGCAGTTACCGATTGAGAACCTTGAGCTATGGAACTCAATTCTTTGTTGAGCTGAAAGACTCTTGGACCATCACACTTCGCAAATTGATTCTTCAACTCATCCCACGCCTCATAAGCCACCTTAGTATACAAACTATTGCGAATTTCGGCGGAAAGAGCACTAGTGATCCAAGAAAGCACCATATTGTTGTTTCTTTCCAAGCAACAAGCATAATTGGATCCGTTGTTGCAATATCAGGAACATTGATGGTTCCACCAACGAAAGCAACCTTATTATTTGCCTTCAGGGTCATCATAATCGTTTTTGCCCATGAGAGATAACTCTCACCATTAACGACTTCACGAGTAATACACAGACCAATATCGACTGGATGAATTTAATACAACGACGTTGAATCATCAACTGGATTACGATCTGATGAAGATGAGCCACCATTGACAGTTGCAGGCGGAATAAAACCTCTAGAATCAGAGTTCGTCATGGAAAACAAGAACCAAATCGATTGAAAACAGAGAATCGATGAAATACGATCAATTGAAAATGATCAGAGAATCAGAACATAAACGAATGCGGAAGATCTCAGAAATGTTTAACGAATGATACAATGTGAAAATATCTTTGTATTGAATGAATTGATTGAATACAAACCAAATTCTCAAATATGAAATGAGAGAATTTGATCAAGAGAATGAACAAGTGAGTAAGATAGTTGAGTTGAGTTGTTTATATACTAATTAACTCGAGAGTACTATCTCTGTTACCTAATGTACAAGTCGTGATTCTTCTTATAATAAAATGTAATGTGCTGAAACACAATTTCTTCATTGTTGCTGCATTCCTCTTTGCTTTTGCTGACTTGCTTCTTTATATCACAAATTATGATAAGGTATTATAATTCGTGTGTAGTATAGTAGACTTTATCGAAGTGTATGAGGGAGCGAAATCTCGCACAACCATAATATGAATGACAAATTATTTTAGACATTTAGATGTGCATATTGCAACAAAATAATGATTAACCGAGTAAGCATAAGACATTTAATTTGTCCCAAGACTGCCAAACCGATTAAGTCAACTTGTAGAGATAAGTTTGATTAAAACATAAAGAAGCCCGATACTTCCGATTTACATTGCACAAGTCAAACCATATTGTAATGGTTTATTAAATTAGGTACTTTTAATCTCCCTATAGGAAAAAAAAGCAGCAACTAGTATAGTGGTCATCCTACGTTACGCACTAATAGTAAATGGGTTAGTAATAGTTAATTTTGATTTAACACGGAATTATAAAGTGAGTTTTAAGAGATAAAAAGCGAGCTAGGAGCAACAAATTAAACGTGTATGATTACCAATGCCAAGTGTGATCGAACTGAACCTGCGGTTGAAGAATGTTTGGTCTTCATCATCATAAGTTACACCAATTAGCTGGTCCACGCGCACTACCACCTGATTTGCGTGTGGTGCCACAAATTTCACAATTCACATATAGGAGGATAACATCTCAACTCTCCAACAAAATGCTACTCAAATAAATTATTATAAGGAGAACATGGATATCATTAAATTGAAGTGGATGAACTTATATTATGCATAACATACTTCATAAAGAATCCATTCAAATTCGAACATTTGAGAACTTATATAATAATAAGTATTTGATAAATGTGTGAGTGAATGATATAACAGTTTTGACGAAAATTAAAATGTAACTTTGAAATCTTTATTCAAATATTCTGTTAGAAGAAACTACGAAAGAAAAGATGTTTAACTCTATAATTTTTAACTCGTACTATTTTCGTTACAAGCATATATGAACTTTATAACTTTAAAAAAAAAAAATCTTCACAAGTTTGTTAATATGTATATGTCACATTGATGCTAATATTACTCAATTTGTGGATTAGCCATGGACATCATTCTTTATTAGACTAGTGAAGTAATTTGAAATTCAATCCACTTTAGTGACAATCTTTACTAAAAATATGAAGGATATGCTAGAAACAATAGAGAACTAGAATTAAATTCATTCACATGCTAATGTAACAAAAAGTTCATTTGCACCAAACTAGATAATGTGTGGCCAACGGAAACCCACCATATTTCCAACAAAAATGTCTTACATCTATCCACTTTTCTTTAATTTGCTAATGATTCTAGCCACATTCCATTCCCTTTCTTGATTTCTTTCCTTCATTATTTCCCTCTCAATATTTTACTCATTTTCCTCCCTATATATACTCACTCTCCTCAAAACCTCATTTCAACAACAATTCTCAAACACACTACATCAACACCTACAAAAGACACGAATATCCTCATCATACAGTACACACAAAAATGGGAAACTACATTACTTGCACCTTGACTACCCAAACAGCCAATGGCTCAACCAAGGGCACAAAGGTCATTCTCCCCTCGGGCGAAGTCCGCCACATCTACACTCCGATGGAAGCCGGGGAGCTAATGCTGGAGGCCCCGAGCCATTTTTTAGCAAACGCGAAGTCACTTCAGCTTGGTCGAAGATTCTCCCCGCTTAATGCGGACGAGCGGCTGGAGATCGGGAGTGTTTACGTGTTTTTTCCAATGAGGCGGCGGAACGAGGTCGTGGCCCCTGCAGACATAGCACCGCTGTTCATGGCAGTGAGGAAGGAAAAGAGGGTGTCACTTGGATGTGTGAGAATATCACCAGAGAGTGTAGCAGAGGTGCAGGTGGTGCGGAGGGGTGAGGAGGTGGCGCAGCCGAAGCTGAACTTGGAGGATATTGAGGAGTTTTCGACACTGGAGTTCAAGCACCGGTTATCGATCACCAGGTCCAAGAAACCGGAACTTGACACCATTGTTGAAGAGCCTCTTGTTAGATCAAGATGGTCTTGTTGATGATCTTTCATTTCCTTATTTTTTTCATGGAAAATATATATTACGATTTGATATTCGGAGGCAAAGTTAGGATTCAAAATCATGTAAGTTTGATTAGGCTTGGATTTCATATTATGTTCGAATTAAAGCATAATATTCGTTTTGCTAAATGTAGAATCTTATGTTTAATTAGTTAGACACGCGAGAGAAGTACACAAAATTAATAAATTGGAAAGCGAGGAAAGAAAGACGTTAACTTGCTTTTACTTTTTTTACTTTCATATCATTTGCAGATATTACCGTTCAATTGCTTATATTTCCGATAAGGTGCGATATGCTCTTTTAGTAAAAGTTATTCGTTGATTGCTAAATTAAAGTAAAATGTTCAGTGATTTTCTTCTCATTATAGTCTCACATTATGTTTAAAAGATAAAGGGATTAAGTAATAGAATATTTTAATTGTAAAGTTAATTTACACCCATCAAATTGTAAATTGATTTTGATTGGGTTTAAATAATCAAACTGGTACATCACATCACCCGAGTTAAAACAATTGTACGTATCTATATATACTAAAATATATAATAAAAATAATTTCTAACTAAAAAATTTTGAGCTAGATTGAATTTTTATTTTTCTAATCTTACTTATTAATAAAGAAAAAGAAATGAAATTAATAATTGTAATATAAAAAGGTTTCTCTAAAAGTGAAGTATATATAAAATATTTATTAACGGAAAAGGAAGGTATGATAGAGATGTTACGCAGATGGAAGTTTATCTGAATATTAATTTCAGGTATTCATAATTTAATGCATTCACATTATGATAACACGATAAATATGAAAACATTTATAATCGAGGTAAATATATATGGTAAGAAATTATTAGTATATCTTTTTTTTTTTTTTTTTTTTTAAAAAAGAAAAAAATTTTAAACCCCCAAAAAGGAGAAAAAACAAAGAGGGGCATTCCCAATAGTGGTACAAACAATCTACACTACACCACATCCAACACAAAAGTCCAAAAAATTAGACTTAAAGAAAATCACAAAACGGCTCAACATCTCCTCCTGAGCCATAGCATTTAAATCGCTCCAATTAGCTCGATGAATATTGATTTGGACTAAAATACACTTCAAATACCTCCATTTCAATTCCATTCCAAATACAATTTTACCAAAATCAATTCAAATGTCCATTCAAATTATATACCAATCAGCTCGGAGGAGACTACTAACACACTAGCAAAACTCAAAGTCAATATGTACAGGAAACAATCCTCTGTTACAAAATGGGAAGTTGTGTACAACCTCAAATCTCAACTCCAGCTTAGTACCGTGATTGAGTCTCTTATCCATCAAGGCAATGGACAGACATCTATGTGTATTAGTTGATATATGTGCACCGTTCCCTGGGCTTCAACCCCACGCCAATCAATGAAACAAATCAAATGAACAAAACAAATGAATAAAAATGAAACACAACAAGTCACGACCAAGTGCCACCCCCAGTCCAAGCAAGAACTGCTCTAGACAACTCATCAAACCTGCACAGAACAAAACTAGGAAAAACCCACATAAATCTGTACAATATGCAAACTATTATTAAACTTAGTGAAGCCTGTCAATCATCATTCTCACAGTTCTATTAAAAGATTTCTTAAAGCCAGTCTGAATCTGAACAAGTAAGTCATGAGCCACTTGCTTACCCAAACTTACCGCTGTGATATCCTTATTCTGAAAACATTTCATATTTCGAGCCCTCCAAATAGCATCAAAACAACAACCAAGCGCTGCAGCCCTGATTCTGTAAACAACAGAAATCTTTCTTAGAGCCATTAGCAAAGAAGCTAATCCAATCATTCACATTCTTGCAAATTACATCCCCACAGCACCCATAATGCAACCTAAAACACTCTCAACTATACTACAACAACCAAAGAGGTGATCATGAGATTCCACACATATTACACAGAACACAAGCACTAGCACCATTATTAAGCAAATCAAATTTAGAAAGTCTATCCAAAGTAGGTAATCTGTGAAGTACAACTAACCAATGAAGATAAGAAACTCTAGGAGTATTAATAGATTGTGTTGCCAGTTGCATCCAGTGGTATTGTTTCACTCATTCTGTCAAAGGAAGTACATATCATTTGAGATTCTCAATACCTATTATGGTTGATGAGACTAATGTATGTAGTAGGATAACCCCTGGAAGTGATATGTCCGGTTTACTTCTGAAGACGAGGTTGATGATATGGGATGAAGCTCCTATGACTAATAGTTTTGTTTTGAGGTACTTGATAGGAGTCTTCGAGATATTATTAGAGGACCTGGCGGCCATCCCTCTACATTGCCATATTCAAATATTTATTTTGTGGTATTGTTCTATCTATGTTTTATGCTGGTGGATCTACACAGGAAGTTGAAGAGATTAGAGAGTTCGCCGATTGGTTGTTGCGTGTTGGAATGGTGACGTTGGCATTTAAAATAATGGCGAGGTCGAGTTCAAGCTACCCGATGATATACTCATACGCGATGCAACCGATCTCATGACCGCAATGGTTAGTAGCACCTACCCCTCCCTCCTGGATCATATTGGCAATGGCCGTTATTTTCAGGATCGTACCATATTAGCTCCGACCAATGATATCGTTAATGAGATCAGTGACTATGTCATGTCAATGTTGCTCGGTGATGCACATGAGTACTTGAGTTCCGATAGCATATGTCCGGATGAAGATGACATAGTCAACCGCGAGGATGTGTATTCCACTGAGTTTCTTAACACCATTAGGACATCTGGCATCCTGAACCGCCATATTCGCCTTAAGGTTGGGTGTTCCATCATGTTGTTGAGGAATATATAGACTAGGCAGCTGAATTATGTAATGGTACCAGACTGGTCGTGACTTACATTTGAGAACAAAGTCATACAGGCCAGAATGATAGCTGGTAAGAACGCCTACAAAAAGGTCTTGATAGCACGTATGCTATTTACACCCTCCGACCTCACCAAATTTCCAGTCAGGTTCCAGAGGAGACAGTTTCCCATATTTAATTGCTACGCTACGACCATCAACAAGAGTCAATGCTAATCTCTAGCTCACGTCGGCCTTTACCTTCATAGACCAGTATTCAGCCATGGACAACTTTATATTGCATTCTCCAGAGTCACCAGCAAGAAATGGTTGAATGTGTTGGTTTTAGATGAAGAAGGCTGACACTACAACCAAAGTGATGTATAAGGAGGTTTTGTATAACCTCTAAACCACTTTCAAGAATCTATTTTTGTACGTTGTCGACTTTTTGTTTTCACCAAAACTTATTACTATTTCATTGTATTAATGACACCATGTCTTTTATATTTTTTTCCGACTTGTATGGTTATATATTCGACCCATACGACTCACACAATTAAATCTAAAATATCATGACATCGCCACGGATTAGTACTAATATTCCAAGTGTAGTACGGTATATATTAAAAGAACTTTCATTTCATAGGTTTGTCATCGTTGGAGATTGTTTATAGCTTCAAATTCAAATATAAAATAGATAAATTTAATAGCGGACTTTATCTTTAAAAATTGTAATGTACTCAAAATAATATTGCTTAGAATCTTGCACAACATGTAGATGAGGATAGAGATGGAGGATCGGTACCAATGTATTAAAAACATGAATTGAACGATTGACTTCTCGAGCCTAATGTTTGGGAGATATGGCTACCAACCGGGGAAGAACAAGGTAGTTTGCTTGTTAACTAGCGCATCGCTGAATCGGAAGTGAGCTGGTTTTTGTTTCATTTGAGTTACTTTTTTAAATGGCATTGGTGGGATTCGAACTTGAATACTGAGTGTAGAAAGATGGACATATGAAACACATAACTACCAACCGGAAAGAACATGGCAAATTACTAGCTAACCAACGAATTGCTAAATCGAAAGTGTACAGGTTTTAATTTTTCATTTGAATAAATTTTAAAATGGCATTAGTGTGGTGCATGGATACCAAACTGGGAAGAACTTGGTTTGAATTTGAGCCATGGACTGATGGACATATTAATCTCATGGAGTTGGAAGGGTATGAACTTGAGTGTAAAATTCTTTTTATTTTTTGAAACGGTTAAAAGGTGACTCGAACTCCTAACTTATTGATTGGAATTGAAGCGTCTTACCAATCGAACTTCGTTTTCTTGAACATAGGAAATTATAATCTCCTAGGGAAACAACTCATTTGTAGTATTTGTTTAGTATTTTAGATTTGTGATACTTAAATCTCCTAGGATACAATATTTGAAGGCCATCAATTTCAAATAAGACGTAGTAAGTAATGAGAGGTAATGGCTATCCTCCATATCTATCTATCCTCATCTTTAGTTACATGATTCATGATTGGCCATGGTCCATTAGAATTTGATGAAACATGTGAGTTTGATGAAGTCATGAAACATATTAATTAGGCAACCCACTCTTTTTTTCATTTAAACATAGTAACCAACTCAACTACTTTTTAATTTATGTTGAAGATAGATTACGTAGATATAATTTACCTCATACATGATTATAGCTAAAAAAATAGTAATTATTTACCAACGTAATGTTGAAATTTACCGTTTAATATGTCAACATACTATAAACTTCCTTACTGACTCGTATACTTTTTATTAATATTTTATATTATTCAAGAGATCTCATACTCGTTCAATACAATTTTTGAATGTGATAGAATTGTTAACGAGTCGAACCAAATCGGACTTTGTTTTTATGGAATCGTTGAGCTATATAAGATCAAGCTCGTACTCACTCATGAAGATATCGAATTGTTCACGAGTAGCTGAAAAAGTTCGACTTGCTTTTGCTCGTATTTGCATAGCTTGTCAGAGCTCGAAAATGAATTCATTTGTTTTAAAGTTTTACACATTTATTCTAAAAAAGAATTCATCAGTTTCATGATATAAAAGTATCACATCCGTGAGAATATGTAATTCAAAATAATCAATTCAAGTTCGAAAATGAGACGAGTTTGTCCACATTGATCGAGTTCGAACTCTGATATAAGCTTTCATCAAGCAGATTTGAAATGTGCGATATCCTACGTGGGAACTGGTGTGGATAGTAAAGTACATCTGGTCGAGTCCTTGTCACACCATTTCCCTACCTAGTACTCGTTGGCTCATTACTCCGTTTCTTCATCGTCTCAAAATTTCCCAAAACCATCTCCTTCTAGGGTTTCTCTCTCTGAATCTCCAAAATGGCCGGTATTAGATTTCCGCTCGAGGATTCCGATGTCTCTCAACCTGCTCGCCAGGTCGCCGCATCTGATCTGATCTCCGACGACGATCGCTCGATCGCCGCCGATTCGTGGTCCATCAAGAGCGACTACGGCAGTACTCTCGACGACGATCAGCGCCACGCTGACGCCGCTGAAGCTCTCTCGGCTCCCACCAACCGTGCCGCATCTGATTACAGGTCCTCTCCACATACATTCTTCTCGTAACGCTCGTTTGATCTACCTACAGTTTGATTAGTTATAGATTTTACCTTACGGAAATGAATTTGAATCAGTGATTTTGATTATTCAGCTGCTTTGGTTATGTGTTTTTGTGCCAGCATTGATAGAATTTGGATGTTTAATCAATTGGCTCTTGTTTTGGTGCTAAGTATCTGTTGCTACAGCTAAGGGTATCATTCATTCCTTATTTTTAGATATCCGATTACATCAGCTCAAAAAATATATTCATTATCTATCTATCTATCTATCTATCTATCTATCTATCTATCATTACAAAGCTGGCATGTACTGAAACACATATCCATACACGACAGGAATCGAACCAGTAACCTCATTCCATGTCAACTTCTGGAGTGTTAGTGAAAATGGAATAGTAGAAGTCATTTTGAACATTTTTGTATGATCCAGGCTGGAGTGAAAAGGTAAGGAAATTAGTGAAGCCAAGGCTGCTCGACTACAGGAAGCTAGCCTTTTAACATGAAACATGACCAGTAGAAAGTTAAATTGAATGAGTATACACTAATACACATTTATAAGATGTTTTTGTCCGTGCTTGTGAAGAGAGAATATATATCACACACCAAGATACATCTAATTTGTGGGAGTTTGGGATATCCTTTTTTAAGAAGTTGGATTTTATACATGTTCTACTGTATCTTCTTTTGTGTTTGAAGTCTCAAAGTTCCAATTCTTTGATGAGCAGTTCTGACAAGGATGAGCCAGATGCTGTTTCTTCAGAACTGGGTTTCCAGAGCTATTGGGATTCTGCATATGCAGATGAATTGACTAACTTCAGGGAACACGGGCATGCAGGTGAAGTTTGGTAAGTTTAGATATTGTTCTTGCATGATTGATTGTTCAGTCTTCGTCAGCGTACTTTTCTGTAGTAAATATATGACTGCTTTATGTGTGGTTAAAGGAAGTGAAAATTCTAATGCTGCATCAGTGTTAGAATTTCTCAATTTACTTGGATTGCCATGAGCTTATTTTTTCTGGGAAGTTTCATTTTATCGTATTAGCTGCATTTCTCTCAATCTCAATTCTTGTTTACCGGTTCTGAGTTTATAAGCATAAATAACATTCTAGTCATCAAGCTAAAGGCAGAGTAGCTGGTAAGGAAATTTGCAATCCCTGTGAGCTTGGAAAACATTCGTTGCCCATGGAATACAGTTCATTGTGTACTTGACAGTGGAATAGTTTCTTCTCCAACGGTCCCTATACATTGATCACCTTCGTTCTGCTTTTTTGAGACGCAACACCCCTTCCCTGTTTACCTGCTATACCCCCTAGTGATTGTATGTGTGTCATCTATTTATGCTATTGTTTATTCATGTACAATATTTGTTCGTGCCAGTATGTGCATGCGTACACATTTATGATATATGTGTACAATATTGCCATATAACTGAAGGTACATTATTCCACTGCAACAAGTAAGAAACATTCTCCATTCCTTTAAAATTAGTTTCTAGGTCGCATTTCATTTATACGTTACTTTTTTCCTGAAATGTTGACTATGGGCGATTTCCATGTCCATGAGTTGACGGATTAAAAAATATTGAAAATCCTATTTGCATTTGCAGCCTCAGTTAATGGTGACCGATAGGGGTGTTCATACTTCATGTATGAATAGATCTTATGGGTGAGGGATGCTAGCTTTAGGGATTCTAAAACACATAACTAAGCCATGCTTCCCTTTGAAAACTCAACTCATGCTCTTTTAGCTCATGCATACTGTATGTAAAGTATTATGGTACTTACATGAGTCCAATTCCTAGGCAAGCAGGATCAATCTTGTCTACCTCATTTTACCTGTTTTCCTAGTTTCCTTTAAATATACATAATACGTTACCTTAGAATTTCAGTTATATAGATACGTTACCTTAGAATTTCAGTTATATAGATACACATGTTTAGGACTCTGGGGAATTTGATAAGAATGCGCCCACTATCCAGAAAAATCAGGCTATGACTTTTATTTTTCTTTCTTCTTTTTGTGTAGGTTTGGCGCAGATGTCATGGAAAATGTTGCCACCTGGACCAAACAGGTCTGCTTTGAAGTTTCCCAGCGTCAGTTGCTAAGCCACTCAGATAGCACAAACTGTGTGCCTTCAGTGCATTCTGAAAAGGATATATCTGGATGGTGTGTCCTGGATGTTGGAACTGGTAATGGTTTGCTTCTCCAGGAGTTGTCTAAGCAAGGGTAAGCAAAAGTGTAGGCATTATATTTGCTGTCTCACTCTACCATACTAAAATATCAAGTCAAAATTTGGATGTCATTTTTTGTGCAATTTACTTCAAATCATTGAGTGCAAGGATGGCCTCAACCCCCTCTCATACATAAGTTGACTATAATATGCAACCTTAAATCTTTTTCATAAAGTTTATTGATAATTCAAATTAATTTGCAAAGTTTTGTACTCTTTAGAGTAATTGTTCTGTTAAGGTAAATGCCATTTATAACTTGAGACAAATACACCAACATAAATCAGGGTAGACTCCTACATATATTTGTTGTTAATGAGGTGTGTACATAAAGGTATGGAGTTTGGTAATATCCCCCGGAATCTTAATAAATGTGATATGAATTTATTTATATACTATGTTTGCTGTGTTGGCACTGAGATTAAAGTCTTCGCTAAGCTGGTTCTGCTAAACTTGAACGTGAAATTTTGAATGACAAACTTGCCACTCTTTCTTTGTTTAGGTTCTCTGATCTCACTGGAACTGATTATAGTGAAGGAGCAATTAATCTAGCTCGTAACCTTGCTGACCGTGATGGATTCTCTAACATAAAGTTCCTGGTACGTGTAATCATTGTTCATGATGAATTGACATGCTCTGCTTTAGTAATGAGTGGCATGAGTCTTAAACTGTGCTAACATTAGTCAAACCTTTATTGATCTCTGGTTTTGTACATTGCCACCTTCATCCCTGGAATATCTGGAGACTGCTCTAACATACTTTAGTTTTCTGTTTCCATTGTTAGTTGTTACCAGTTCGATCTAATTTGATATCTGTCTCCCATACAATTTGACCTTTTCAATGTAAACTTGATTCCCAGGTTGATGATGTTCTTGACACAAAATTGGATCAGAAGTTTCAGCTTGTCACTGATAAGGGGACACTTGATGCAATTGGGTTACATCCTGATGGGCCTATTAAAAGGTAATATTTCTTTCACATGCCTCAATCCCAGTAAATTAAGCTTAAATGCATAAATGGTTATATTATCAAATCAATTTTGAATATCCAATTTATTTTTCTTACTAGAAATGAGTGCCTATAAATTTTATAAAATTAATCGAATTTAGTCACATGCGAACTCGCATATTATATTTCATGATGCATTAGTGACTTTGATGGGTAAGTGCAAAAAAATAAATCTACATATATGTGTACACAAGTTATAATTTAGAAAGTAGCGGAATTTTGAATCTTACCAACCCATAAGTGAAAGAGTATCTTCACTTTATTTGTTGGGTAAGTTGGCTTAGACCAACTTAAAATGAGTAATTTTGTATGTAAATGCAGACCTTTTACTATTTCTTATAAGGTGTGAGGTGTAGTTATGCGAGATAAATATAATTTGTAAATATATAATATTTTTAAAAGAACGACGAAATACAAATACTTATGTGCACAAACGAAATACATAGGCATGAAATGCCTTGAGTCTTGTTAATGGGTACAATACCCACCCAAATCAAAATTCCGAGACCACCTAGAAGCCATTGCCATTGTCTAAACAATTCTAGCTTGGTTTCTTTGACTGAACTCAAATAAAAACCACAACATTCACCTAGACTAATCATATTCATTCACCATGTTCTAAAGTGTTTTTAATTCCTTTAGAAAATATATTTTGGACTGCATCTGTAAAAACTTTGAACGAGTGTTGCATGTGGTGTGAGGTTGTGAGCGGAAAAAATTTGAAATAACGTTTTTTTAGCCAGTTGTTGGCGAATAGAGAAGAAGTGCTAAACAAAGTGCAATAGTTAACGACACTTTAACGAGTGAAATGACACTTTAACATGACAATTAAATACTTATTTTTATTGTTGTAAATAGAGAAGAAATATTACATAAATTGTAAAAGTGAAAGTGAAACGATACTTTTAAAAGCGTAATGACACTTTAACAGGACAATAAGAGATTTATTATATTGTTTAATTCTTCTTCACTCATAATGCCCTCATGCCTCTCTATCCCAGTAAATTAAGTTTTACTTGCTTTCTAACACAGATTTTACTCTCTGTTTCAGGATCATGTATTGGGACTCTATCTCAGAGCTTGTTGCTTCTGGTGGGTTATTGGTGAGTGTCTCGGCCCACCTGCAATCTTGACTTCTATATTCATAAATTGGAACCTATTTCTGCAATAAGTAACGATGCATCATTCATGTCCTTGATAAGTAATGCTCTACATCTGATGTGCCTTGATTGATCAAGTTGAAGGAAATGATAGGTTCCTACATAACACCTTATTGACCTGTTTCAGGTCATCACATCTTGCAATAGCACAAAAGATGAACTGATACAGGAGGTGGAGGCATTCAATCAAAGGAGAATAGCTTCCCAAGAAGCAGAAACCATAGAGGGCACTGCTCCTCCATTCCAGTATGTTGACCACATTCGCTCATATCCAACATTCATGTTTGGGGGATCAGTAGGATCTCGTGTTGCAACTGTGGCATTTCTGAGGAACTAAGCTGGTCGCACTCCGTGTTTCTTTATAATGCACAACGTGGATCTACTAATGTGGAGATATTGAATCGTGTTGATAGGGTAGTTTTGATGGCAGTTGCGAAGATGTAGAACTTGGTATATATATTCAGCACTTTGGGCCGGTTTTAAGTTCTTAACCATATCAACTAAATTTGGATCTGATACATGCATTGGTTACTTTTTGTGTGGCCTTTGTAGAATTTGACGGATTGTGTTGGTTGGCTATTTTTTGTCTGTTTGGTCTTGTCACTTTTGTAAACTACCCAATGAAATGTTGTAAGTTGCACTGCCAGTTTGCTTAGTCGTAACTCATTACTACAAAGTACATCTAATCATAAACCAATTACTTATTTTCTAACTTCATATAGCAGGAGACAACACAATATAGTCTAATATTCCAGTTTAGAGGCCGAAGCCAAATCATCTTGGTACAGTTTGGGTACCGTAAAGCTTTTGTGCGGAGCGGGTCCTCTTGTTATTTAGAGGTTGAAAACAAACACAGCCTTGATGACAGTTTTCGTGCAAGCCAATACAATTTGGGTAAGCAGTTTTTGTGCGGAGCGGATCCTCAATTCACATCCTCCAATTTAGAGGTTGAAAGCCGACATCTTGGTTGACGGACAGTATCTTGTGGATCCTCTACTACAGTTGAGATATTGACATTAAACTGGGTATGTTTGTAAGATCTGAAAATGTTGATGTATAATTTCATCGATAAGTTTTACTGGAAGGTATGCAAGAGAATGCCTTGGAACCAATATAACCAAAATCCAGGAAGATAACAGTAACCCATCAAACTGAACAGAAGGAAATAATGTTTAATGATAGCGTATTAGGCTTAGTATCAGAGTTATCTAAAGCCCCACACATAGAGCCAAGAGATTGCATGCTACGCTGGTATCAAAGTTATCGAAAAGCTAAAGCATCTCAATATCTATGCCACAGAAAGGTTAAAGCACCTCAATATCACAAACATTAATCGTGTTAACACTTAAAAGACAAGTCAAGTGACGGAGACGGCATGGATGAAAATTACCAAAGGCAAATGATCTAAACAAGGTGCTGCTCAAACTATATGCATCGAACTAAACATACAACATAGAACACGGTCATAGTCACTATATACCACAGTCAGACTACATGCTATAACTACAAACGTCTGAAACTAGAGCTTCCACAAACTGAACGGAACAACACATATGAGATACCGACTCATCCAATGGACAGAGTTGCCCTATCAGTATTACCATTAGCAATTTTAATTTACTTCCAAATGTTAACTTGACTGGAGAGCAGAAATTGAAATTACATTGATACCTCTGTACAATTTTGATGCATTATTTGATAGTCATAGAGTTTGAGACAGACCTTAAAAATACAAAATCAGCATCCTGAAGTAAATAAAGACATATATTGCCAGGGAGAACACCGCGAATATGTGTTGCCAGAACAGGAGAGCTGAAGCTTCACTTACTGCGTAACCCCTCAAGCTTGCAACTGCGCCCAGCAAGATGGCACTCGGGGTAGTATATTGCAACAGAAGAACAAACCTATACATTTGGTCCCCAGGAACTAGAAACATAAACTTATCGGCCAAAGTAACAATTCCAATCCCAACCAAGGGAAGTACCAAAAGCCTCGCTATTATAATTCCAACTGTCGTACGAACCCCTAGCTTCGACTCATTTGGACCCTCAGCAAGCATTCCTCCTAGAACAAGCATCACAGATGGAACCATAGCTCCAGCCAAAATTTCTAAACTATCGGTAATGAATGAAAGGGGCGCATCATCACCATAGACAACGGACTTGATAGGCGGCACCATACCGACAAAGAAGGCCAAAAGTGTAGCTAGTGTTGGGGGCGAAAGAATGTTAAGAACTGGAGTTCTTTCAGCAACAGTTCTTATTTTCCTAACCACTCTTGGCTCAGCTAAACATCTGATTGACTTAGGACTACCTGGACCAGAACCGCGATCTCCTTCTTCTAACGACTCCGGATCAGGGAAGGAACTTTGAGATAAACTCGACCCATGGGCAAACACTCTTGCAATCAATGGTGTTTTACAATTCACTGTTTCTTTATCATGCATTCCAGGCCACTCAGCTTCCACAAGAAGTGGCCTACTGAGATCGTTTGTCGAAACCTGCTCCTGAATCTCAACACCACCATCAACTTCGTCACAATATTCCATTGGAGGCTCCATCATATGGTACACAAGAGTGTAAACCAACAGCACTGCCACCCACTGGGCAAAAGACACATAAGCTGTCCCAGTCGTGTGACAACCCGGACCAAACGGATTATCCGTACTATGGCACACCGTCTTAACTATAGCAAGAGGCAAGTTCCCAGTGTTTCCAAAAGCCGTCATGATAATCGTAAACCTAACATACTCAGGAGGCGGCTTACATATTTTTGCAACCAAGAACCCGAGCACACAACCAATACCAGTACTAAGAAGCACATTAACTGGTATAAACCACCACCGAACGAAATTCTTCGCTGTAATCGTCTCCCCCAGATGAATGAAGATCATACACGGCAAGAAAAGCGCGAAAACAAGCTTGCTCAGAAGCTTAAATGTCGCTTTCGGAACCAGCTGCGTTTTCGGGTGTGCAAGAATTAACCCAATAACCGTGAGACAGATTAGCTTCAGCAATGGAAGCACAGAGTCTATAAGATCCTCTTTTGTAGACTGAACAGAGTTACCACGCCTTTCAGACAATAAAGACGCCATTTTTATACCACTACCAGAACAGAAACACAAACCCACAAATTACCCAATCTCTTCCTGTAAAGGGTTTCAATTATTTGATTAATTACGGCCAGAACAAACAATTGAGCTAGCAGCTAAACAAGAAATAATCAAATTGACATACAAGATTGAACAATCGGAGCAGATTATAGCTGAAAAAGAGTTGATAACTGCTCACCTTCAATTGTTTGTGTTGAAGCAGATTTAACCTGAAATCGCCATTGGCATGTTGTAGAGATCGATTCGATTCAATTTGATTCGGTATCAATATCTATATGATATCAGATAGAACAAGAAAACGAAAGTACCAAGTAATAATGAATTACATATAAAAATATGGATGAGTCATCGTGTATTTTTATAATCAATGAAGACAGACGTATAAGGATCGTAAAAGTGAAGACAATGTTGGTGATAGAGAAATCGGCTTGTTTTCTTTCTTGTTCTTTATGGGATTTTGATTTGTTTTGGAATGGTTGGTGTTAAATTATTGTAAGCATGCCCAAGATACCAAAGTTGATAATAAGGTGGGTTTAATAAGGTGGGTTTCTTCTCGGTCACTTTCGTGGAATGTCGGATCAATATGTCTAATTGCACACATACCACTCCAGGATCAAGAATTTCATGTCGACCCCCTAAAGTTTACTTTAAGTTTTCACTTCAAAGTTAAAATTACGCGGAAACCTAAATAAGTTATGCGGTGCGAAGGAAATAGTGATTTCGTATGTACACTATGTCTAAACGAGGATTTATTACGAATTATCATTTGTATAAAAGAGATTGAAATTTTATTGATGTAAGAATAAGATTCCAAGAAATTTACAAGATACCACCCCACGTTAAAATGTCATCATATGAACATTATAAAGAGTTCATAACATAAAAGAGATAATACAGAGCATATTACTCTCGACTCTCCTTGAACTAATGATAGTGTCAATTAGCCAAGAAACAAGAATATAATGGCATCATTTATACACTTGAAAAGAAACATAACTTGATATATAATTTATATCTTTTAATATATTTATGCATAAAAAACTATTATCCTTAAGTTATTCATGTGATATTTACGATTAAAAAAATTATTCAATCTTCCGTCACTTGCTCACTATAAACTGTTTGAACATAAGCTTATAATCTGACATAAAATAAGAACTTTTGTTTTGTTTTACGAATATCAGTAATATAAGAAGCCTTTTACCAATTATGTAATGCGGAGGGGCAAAAGAGCAACATTGTACTATAAAACCAATAATGCAAATGCAATGTACTATGGCTTAGATATGCAATTATTGTTCTTTACAGACCCACTAGTTGGACCTACCTAGCTACTGGTAATATGATTAGACCAATTTTTTAGGTGTAAATGGACAATATTCACAACGTAATCACTCGACTAATTAAGCTAGATTATGAATTTTAAACTGAATTATTAATCAATTGACTTAACCAAGAGTCATGTCTTCTTCGTTTCTTTTCGCAATTACTTTCTGCTTTGGCATCCAATGCGTCCTCTTCACTTTCTTAATTACTTCCCACTAATGGACATACTATTAGAGTCCTTAATCTATGAATAATTAACTCTACCTCACCTTGTTTATCATAGTGCTAACATCATAGATAAAAGGCAAAAAAAAGACTCCAACACATCCGAACATATTACATTTGAAACGATTAACAATCTATAGTAGAAGTATTTAGATAACCCAATCACCTAGGGCTGTTCGGCATGGGATTAAAATTGGTCCATTTAATTCGATAAACAATAATTTAATATAAAATACACTTTAAATACCTTCATTTCAATTTCATTTCAAACACAATTTTCACTAAAATCCATCCAAATATACATTCAAATCCTATACCAATCAACCCTAGTTATTGAGACCCACGAGTGCTGCAGATACATCCATTACATACAAATATGATCGAATCTTGTATATGTCCATTTCAGACGATATCTAGTGACCCCAATTTACGAGGCAAACCTATCAATTAATACTCCAAATCTTGCCAAACTTGTAACTACTATTAGAAATATGTAGCTAAAAATCAATATCTATACATACATGACACCCTGCAAGTAACCCTCTAGCCACCTTCAGCACATTTCCCATAACAAGCGAACTCGACAATGGAACGCTCATAGCAAGTAACATTAAAGTCCCCAAAGCCACACTTGGCCTAGTATTCATCAAGTATGACTGCAACAACTCTATACCTTGACAAACATCCTCATGATAGTGAGTGAACAATTTCTTCTCCCAATCCTTCCAATCCGAAGAAGGGTGTCGTGACGCAACCTCCTCTTTGTCGCCACTAGTACGAGCTTCCATCACCTTCATCTTCTTGATTCGCATACGAAGGATGATCATATTATCATCTATGGACTTCCTTTCGCCATCCCCACCTTGTTTTGCACATACGAAAAGGCATTTCTTGCGCTCACATCTTCTATGAGGAGATGGATTGATGAGGTAAAGGCTTAGCCTAGATGATGACATTGTTGATTAATTTGGATCGTATGCTTTAGAGTTTTTAGATATGTTGATTTCATGCAAGGATTTGGATGATGTATATGAAGATAAATTTGTGTTGTTTGTTTATATAGGAAAAGTGGCTTTAAAGATGATTTTCGTGGACATAAAGGTTCCATAACCATAATGGACGTTGCGTGTCAAGGCCTTAATTTGTCTTGAACTGTAACTGAACGAGTTATATTAAGGTTGTACTCTAACAAGAAGTATGGATTTGGAAGAGTGAAATACAATTATGATGCGCTTTTCAATAAATTTGAGGTTGCTTTGAAGGAAGTTATGAATATTTGCCAAGGAAAACTAACTTGCTAGATGTGTGGTGCGGCAAGGAATTTGTGTAGTTAAAGCAGTTAGTCCAATTATTAGTGTAATTGAAAGAGAACATTTTAAGTTGTAACATGTAAATAAAAGCTCTTCAAATTTGGCACCCTATTTATCCATATCCATCCATTCATAATGTTCTCTGAATTTAACAATTTAGGAGTTCTCTGATACGAATCACTGGTTGGAAGTGCTGGTTCTATCCAACCCGAATTTAACAATGTTCGAAATAATAATATTCAAGTCTGGGCTGACACATGCTCGAACCCGCTTCATACCTTTATTACAAGATTCACAGTAACAATTTACGATTAATTTAGTAACAACTACATTTTTTGCGACGACGGTGGGGGTAATTTGCATATACTCTGTAAGTGGGAAAACCCTCTTTGATCATCTTTGTACTTTCTTGATCAATAATAACCGCCGGGGGGGGGGGGGGGGGGGGGGGGTGTGCTTGATCACCACGACGGGCCGAGAAGTGAGATCATGCATACACTCCCTAGACGGGAAACTCTCTTAGATCTTCTCTCTTCTTTCTTAATCTCTAGAACAAGCTCGATGTATGGAGGGAGTGAAAGTGGTGGTGGGAATCAATTGATAACCTCTAGGAAGGAATATGTCTTCAATCTTCTCTCTACTTTGTGACCTCCATAAGGGAGGGGGCACCTTCTACTCTACAGAAGGGAGAACAGTCGCCGGTCTTCTCTGTACTTTCTTGATCTTCATGTTGGGCCGACCTTGGTGGTTTATGGTAGAAACTCTATAAGCGGTAAAACTCTCTACTTTCTTCATCCATAACGGGCCCAGAGGACATGGTTGTTTAAAAAAAACAAAACAATATCATGTGAAATTATGTTTGTAAAATAATAATTTTGTGTATTTGGTAGGGTGACATATATCACCGTGGGTTTGGTAATCAACCGTAACATTTGAAACTATATTTTTATAATATTTTATTTCTTATTTGTGGTGGGGTGACCACATACCACCGCATAGTTGTGGGAACAAATATATTGATTGTGTTGTATACTTTTATATTTTATTCTGGTCCCGTTTATAAGGGACCTAATTGTTAAAGAAAGCATGCATATGTAATGATATAATATTGGATGAAGAAGGACTACGAACCAACCCATAACAAACGTTGTTTACATAATGATTACATTATTTTCTTGGTTAATTTATTTTTTATCTTTCCTTTTTTTATTAGAAGCAAACTATATTATGACATCGTTACGGGTTAATACTAAAAGGAGTAAAAGAATTTCACTTTGTAAAGGGTATGGTTCGAATCTGAAAAGCTTAATATATAATTTCTATTTTTTCGAGCATTATTTATGCTCTTTGTTAACTTTATTTCGATGATTAATAGAAAGTGGAGACATTTTGTATTTATAAGGTTAGGAGTTTGAGTTTTTGAAATGGATGATTATAGTAATTGTATAGTGACAACGAAGCGCAACTCAGTTGGTATGACACTTCACCTCTAATTAATAGGTCAGAAGTTCGAGTCGTCACTTTTTAATGATTTAAAAAATAATATTTATATAGAAAATTGTGATCAGAGTATAAAGATGTATGGGATAATAAATTCGTTATTATCGAACTATTGTAATGGAAAAAAGGAAAGAAGGGGGCTAGAGTTACACAAGTTTTGTAAAGCTCTTGAAAGTGACAATCGATCAATCCATCGAGGAGGTTCCAAGATTAAGGACAAGTCAATAATGGAGGATTATGAAATGCGTTGAAGCATGTCCTCATCGATTGACTTATATACATAATTAATTGATTGAAGTTTGAAAAACTTTTAGAAGTAATTGGAGTAGCATTCAAATGCCCGTTTGGATGCTACTCGGGGATTTTGTATTTGTTATGGCATTTAAATGCCGAAGATCGAAATGCCTCTACAGTAGTAATATTTTTCTCTATATAACAAACCTGTAATACCCTATCCAATTACAATTCTATACCAAACACAATTTTAACAATCCCACTACAATTTCGATCACTATTCAGGCATTTAAATCGGGGCATTTAAGTCGCATGCCAATCAGCCCCTTAAACTTTTACGGTTGTTCATGACCACATATCTAAAATACTATGTTAATTTTAAGAAGCATTGGGACAAAATAATTACACTGGAAAAAAATAAAAAGACATGTTTGAGCATAAGTTAGATCGATCTACTCTGGCCTGAACTCAATATGTGCAATAGGCTAGTTGGGTATGTTCGCAATATAAAACAATTGGTTTGAATTATGTGAGTATTAATATAAGTGATAAAGATTCTTCTAACTTTCTTTATAAGTTTGAATATTTGAATTGATAAAATCATAATATTAGAGACCTTACTAGAGTTTCATGCTCACGTTCATTTGAGTTCGAATCTCTACAGAGACAATTTCCGTCTCATATTAAATTTTAACCTTTAATCGATTGATGTATTTGCCCATGTGTGTGTTGTCATTGTTCCTAGTATGCTAAACTTAAGTAACTCCCCACTACGGACTATATGACCTTTAATCTCACGAGTACTTGCATCCTAACCACAACTAACCTTATAGTAAACAACGCTTTTTGCTTGCTGATTTTCACTGATCAACCACCATAACTACTAACTTCAGCTAACAACCGGCTTCATATGGAATTTCAATCTTTTTCATTCAATTTCTCACTCATATCGTCTATTATATGCGATTAATTCAATTAAACATTATTAACTCATTTTTAAGAGGCAGTTTTTTTCGCGGTATATATTAGTTTATATCTACCAGACTCGAATCAAGACATTACCAGGTGGTGAATGAATTTCACTTTTATGTATATTGTGTACTAAATAAACATTGAAAGATTTCCCTAACTATGACCTGATCCTACTAGCTATTGTACCAGAACGGCATGCTAATTAAATGCTAAGTAATGCACAATTAATTTCATTACACAGGTGAAGAGATCCTCTTTAGGACTATAGGCCTTGTAAGTTGTAACAATAACACAATCTTCTTCCAACACCATCTTGAATACGTAAAAATCGAATAAAATGAACGAATCCATATCATCTAGCTATTATGTTTCAGGTTGTGTGTTATAGTGAACATGGGGGCAGATTGCATGTAGTATACTGAACAATATGGTAATCTAAAAATCAATATCTATAGACACATGACATCCAGCCAGCAACCCTCTAGCCACCTTCCAAACATCACCCAAAACACCCGATTCCGATAGTGGACCGCTCATCACCAGTAAGGCCAGCATCCCCAGAGCCAGAGCTTTTGGCCTAGCGTTCATCAAATGCGACTGCAATGACTCTACACCATCGTAAAAATCCTCTCTGTAGTTTGTAACCGATTTGGTTCGAGCCACCAGGCTAGAATCTTGGCTTTCGCTACTACCTGCAGCCTCTAAGGCCTTCAACTTCTTGATCCTCATACGAAGAATGATCATGTCGTCGTCCACAGATTCGCCTTTTCCTTCATTTTCTCCCCCTCGAACGGCTAGTTTCTTGACATTTAGACAAATTTTCCTATGGAAATATGGATTTAATGAAACTGGCGTTTTGGGTGCTAAAAACTCTGCCGTGGAGGAATATGGTAACAAACTTGCCTTCATGTTGTTTTGTGGATTGTATTTTTCCGTGATTGATGAAATTTGGTGTTTATATAGTGATGGATAGATAAAACAAAAGAGTTACTATTACTACAAGTTTCGTGGACACAAATCATGGAAAATTAAATGAAATCCATTGCGTATTGAACTACATGTTTATATATAAACTTGTACTGTGACACTGATAATGAGAGCAATATGTATTTCTCCTTGTCCAACAGTATGTAGTACAAGTGTGCAGTACACAAATAACGATTGGGCATTTATGTGAAGTACTTGCTTCCAAGGAAACTTTGGAACACTTTACCCGCAAGGTGTTTCAGGGACGGTTTGAGATAGAATTTAAATGGTCTTGTCCCAATTAAAATTGAATTTTTTATATAAAAAGTTCGATTTGAGCGAAGAATTGGCTGCTCAAGCCGTATGACAAATAGCCTAGTGTTTGTATTGATTGTAAATGAGGAGTCTTTATGACGGTTTTACATAGAAGCATATGTAATTGAGTTATTTTAATTTTATTTATGCTTTTGTTTTGAATTATACCACGATGAATTTAAAGATGTTTTGAGTTTGAGTATGTCGTTCTGGTAAGACTCATGTTGGTTGCAAAGTATTACATGAATGATGAGTGTAGGAATTCACCATTTCCATTTGCACAAAGAATTTCTAAGGTTTGAAAAGACATGTAAACGTAGATGCTTGTATGAGAGGTAAAGAAACTGATTGAGGTGGTAGGTTTTAAAAGAAATATTTTCGCTACCTCATTTCATTTATCAATCTCGTATATATATATACACACACACACATACACACACACACACACAAGCATATATAATTAAATATAATAAGGAAGTCTAATTCAATAATACTTATAAGCACTAATACTAAGGAGTCCTAATCTACTTATACTTCTAACACTCCGCCTCAGTCAAAACGAGAGTTTAATGAACGTTGAGAATGTCCTCAAAAGCGTCAAACAATCCTTGTGGAAGTTCTTTGGTGAAAAATCGACTTATAGGTAAGAATCAACATATTTCATCCATGACGTTCTATATTGATGTTGTACGAGAGCATGCGAGGCAAAATGTATGATCGAACGATGGACAATTGGTTATGGGCAACGAGGACCCAAATATTGTACCATACTCCAGTGAGATGCTCGAGTCTGCAAGAGTCGGGTGAAAGAAGTTCACCCAGAGCAGACATAGAGAGACATCCAAAATAGAAGAGAATATAAGACCATACAGATGTGGAAAAAGAAGGATCAATAAGTGACAGGACCATTATAAGCCTTATGAGATGTTGACGTTGAACATTTGATAACATGATTATATCTATTAAAAAAGGCAGCAAAAATCATATACTGACCCACTCCAATTACATATAGAGGTAGCATTGCCATCTACAACCAGTTCATATCAAGAAAAGCAAGAGAAGACGGCTACATACATCATAATAAACATCACATCTTAACAGGAAAAATCCAAAAACAGTGTACTGGAAAACACAATTTCATAAACCCTAGCAACTAATGAACTCACAATTAATACCAAATCTGCAATAAATGACCTTCATAAACACCAAAAGTTCTCACTCATAAATGCAACCCATTTTTAAAGAAAGACGACAACATTACACACCTTCACCTCTGGCTCAAAAGCTCACAACTAGTAGCTCAAAATCTCCCGACCACACACTTCTTCGATAACACAGATGAAAAAAAACTGAAGATATAAATGATTAGAAAGAGAAGATAAGAAGGTTTCAACGACAAACAAGAAGAAAATCGAAGAATGATAAAGCTGACCAAGGATTTTTCTCTAAAATCGCTTGTGTTAGCTTAAAGAAGAATAGACGAACACACTGTCTCACAAATGGAGGCGACAACCTTTTATATGGGGTCGTCAGGGTTTCATTTTCGAGGATATAACCGGTAGAATACCGAAGCCAGAAAATCGGAAGAACACACCATTTCCAAATGCCTACTCAAGGTTAGCATTTTCAAACGCTGAAAAAGGCGCGCTGTGACGCGGTTTTAAAACCGCTTCGCAGAAGTTCACGGACCGGAATAAGCGCATTTAAAATCAAATGCCACAAACCAATCAATGAAAAAAGTGCAGTCAACGATCGAAATACAACACAATTTCACATACCAATCATATAGGTATGCAAATTCAACTATCTAGCAGCTGCTACAACAAGTAATATGAATGCAACGGCTATCTAACGACTTACCTTTCTTTCTAGTTTTAATTTCACGTAATTATTATTTATTTACTTCGTTCCAAAATAAAGTCCCAATTTGAATTTTTTTCAACAAAGGAAGGAAACCATAGAGCCCCCAGTATAATTCTGACATAGTGAAGGGACTAAAATAGACGTAAAGGGAGCAAACGAGAGGTCGTTGAACTTGGTACCAAATCATTTCCAATCGAGAGAAAATAGCCATGGCGAGATTCTCAGTGGGTGGAGACGATGAGAGAGTCGATCGACCCAGACTGAAAAGACGGCGTAATGATCCTTCCATTCTCCTCTCCACCTCCTCCGTCCGGCGAGTTGTCGAAAGCGGATCCGAATCGGAGTCAGAATCGGATCGATACTCGCCTTCTCCATCTCCCCCATCACTCCTTGCGCCTGATTCTCCAAGAGAAGAAGAAGAAGAATTCGAAGAAGAAGATGAATTCGAAGAAGAAGAGGTTGGACCTGTCGAATCATCCAATTCGGCGGAAAAT
The DNA here is from genome assembly GCA_036897095.1 of Plantago elongata. Taxonomy (NCBI): domain Eukaryota; kingdom Viridiplantae; phylum Streptophyta; class Magnoliopsida; order Lamiales; family Plantaginaceae; genus Plantago; species Plantago elongata. The sequence continues at coordinate 2,652 of JAYMSP010000866.1, read as the reverse complement.
TCTATCACCTTATCCGATGCGGATGTGCTCGATTGCCCTATTTGCCTTGATGCCCTTTCTCCTCCGGTCTATCAGGTACTACTCAGCCGTACTAGTATTTAAGTGTTTTAACCCAGTTTTTTTTAATGATTTTAGTTGTTAGCCTATACTTCTATCATCTATCTCCATGTGTCCCGCAACACATTAGATGTTGTGTTAGAACTCAGTAGCTTAGGTAAATTATATATCTTTCTAGTGTCTCTGTTTTTTTTTTTTTAAACGACAAAAAATATATTAATGATCACTCCAAAGCTTACAGGAGCTTAAGCAATGCTCAATTGTAACAAAACTATCTAAGACAACATCTCCACAAGGAGATAAATCAGAATTAAAATCCGAACCCATAAAACCTCAATCATCTAAGCACAACATGATCCATGCCACTGTTTACAACTCTCGAAAGAAATTTGATGGGTCCAAAACCAGCACTCTATTGAGGTCTACTTAAGCTGGCTACTAGTACCATGTTGAGGTCTCAATTGCCTTTAACGGGGGTGTCGTTCTGTGATTTTTCTCAAGTTCATTTTAAATGTAGCTCAATATCTTACCTTGAGTCAAGTTGCAAGAACCTTTTTCTGTATTTGGTTTGTAAGTTCAGTTTAGATGTGTCTCGGTTTAAGGATATTTTCCCTAGGAATCATGTTTTCAGTTAAATTTTTATTGTGTTTGGTTTCTTAGCAGAAGTATCTTTTGACTAATACTATGATCTAGGAAGTGCAGAGCACATGTGAAGTCGGGATTTTTGTTTTCTTGCCCTCTGCTCGACTTTAAGTTATCGAAAATGATAATATATAAGTATTTTTTAAAAATTCAAAATTAATATATATAAACTACAAGAAACTCATAGAAGAGGCGATTAGCAGCTCCTTTTCCAAACATGAGTTTCTTGTCTAAATCCCTTGAATCTGCAACTAGTGTGAGGCCCCTTCTCTCTGCCCTTTTTCATGCAGAAGTCTTTTCCTGTCTTTCTTTTCCCTGCTCGACTTAACCCCTTTTTATACAGGCTTTTCTCTTGAACTAGAACTAGAGCTTGAAATGGGACTAGGACTTTTTTTTTTAAAGGGCAGGAGGTTCTCGACATAAAGAAACCTCGGGTGGAGGGGGGCATCCAATGGTTTTAAAGCTCTCTAGTTATTTCTGTGTTGCCATGTCAAGCATCCGTTCATAACCATGCCTTGCTATTTTTTGTACCATGCTTGTTGTACAACAGGAGATTAGAAGCTCTATAAAATGACCAATTTTGACAAGACTGATATTTTCTAAACATTACTTGACGTACAGGTCGTCTTCTCATTGAGTTGGACATGGTTTAAAATTAAAAAGTAAACTATATAAATAATTAGAATAGTTAAGAAAATATGAGGTTTAATTTAGAAGAATGAGAGATACTGAAAAATAGGAGAAATAATTAATGAAGTAGATGAATATATGGTTTGCTGGTATGAAAAATGAGATTGGTAAAAGAAAACGTGGGAATATGAGATCAGGACGAAATGAGTTATAACATTTCGTAACCATTATTCCAAACCAACATTCTCGATCCACGCATATATTATATGCACATATATCAATAAATATTTAAACTTTGAATTCTATGAATGGCGCTAACTCAAGACTGATTGTCAGAGTTTTCACTCCTAAACCTCGATATCATAGCTTAGCCAACTGATCAAATCTATTGAGAAATGAGAATTAGGATGATGTTGTGTGCTGGTGTAATGTCACATTCTTAGTTCTATCTATCTGTCAGTGTATCACAGGTGACTGAACAAATGAGATTGCGATGTTAGAACTCAGTGGCGTATGTAAATTATTGATCTTTCTACTGACTACTTGAGCTGGCTAGAATTACTAGTAACATATTGAGGTCTCAATTGCCTTTAATTGGGAGGGGGGGGGGGGGGGGGGGTTGTCATTCTGTGATTTTGTCAATGCTGTCTTACCTTGAGTTCAGCAGGCAGAACCTTATTTTTCCTTGCAAAATTTTGTGTATTTGGTCAGTAAATTCAGTTTTTTTTTTTTAATCAGAATCAGTAAATTCAGTTTAGATGTGTCTCATTTCAAGTTTCTGTTTCTTAGAGAAAAACATGTTTCAGTTAAATATTTATAGTTTGGTTTCTTCACGGAAAAATCGTTTGACTAATACTAATATGAAGCGTATAGCACTGTGGGGATTTTTTCTTGCCTCGTGCTCGACTTAACGCTATTAAAAATGATACTCGCTCCGTCCCGTTAATAATGAAACAATTAGTTTTGCATGCTTTTAAAGAAAAATACGTGGTATGTGGTTAAGAATGAGTTTGAGATGTAAAAGTACATGTGGACCCAAAAATGTGTGGTGAAAAATGAGTTGTATTGTGGGGTTATTTCTATAAATGAAAATTTGTTTCATTTTGGTGGACGTCGAAAACGGAAAAATGTTTCACTTTTAGCAGGACGGAGGGAATAATAAACAATCAGTTAACAACTCAAAGTTGATAAATACAAGGGACAATTTCAAATTAGTGCCATCCCCATATCTTTTCTACACTTTAGTGATATATATAAAATCTTTTCTACAAATTAGTGTCTATATATCTAATTCCAAATATACCTCTAACTAAATGCTATATA
>JAYMSP010000865.1:0-40001 GCA_036897095.1 Plantago elongata | reverse complement strand
AATGGGTTTTGTTGCTTATCCTTATCTTCAAGAGTCCACAAAATCTCAACTACCAAGAGTCCTTTGCTTCTTGTTCACTCCAAGAATCAGTCGATCTTGATCTCTTGTTGAGATATGCTTTCAATGGTGTCACTCTTGATATAAGAAGACTCCTGCAAGAGTAAACACACGTGGAACTAGGTAAGTGTTAGTGAAGATTAAGTAACCGATTAAACCTAAAGTGCATAAAACCGGACCTGTGGATGTTGCAGGCGTTGTTGTAGCAACATTAGTTTCAACAATGTCTCTAACATCCTGCACTTTCAGAGATCATATGAATTTAGTCTGAAACCATAGTATTTTTCTGTTGACATAGTGTGTTTTAAAAGTGATGCATGCAAATTGTAAGAAAATAAAAAGGTTGATGAAGAGAATGCTTGTTATTTGAACAATCCTGAACAAAATGCTAACCTTTTTTTTATTATGAGTTTTTTATACGTGTACAAATTTTTTGTTAATTGTTAAAGATGTGTAATATATGATTCCTTCTTTTGAGATTATAAATGTTTTTCCTGTGATCATAAGGTTTCATTTTAAAATCATAGTGTTTTTAATTTGTATCATAGTGTTTTCATTTTGAAATCAAAGTAATTTATGAAAAGAACATAGTAACTTGAAATAAAAACATAGACTTTTATTAGTCTGAAATCATAGTGCATATAATAGAGAACATAATCATTATAACTAAAATCATAGTCATTATAACAGAAAACATAGTTTTTATAAAAGAAAACATAGTCATTATAACAAAGAACATAGCCATTATAACTGAAATCATAACCATTATAACTGAAATCATAACATAATAATTGAAATCATAGTCATTATAACGTAGAACATAGTCATCCACACGTCGTTTTCTTTTGTTTCTACTGCATTCACCATCTTCTAGTTACAACTTGAGAATGTGTTAGAACAATTGTTTTCAGTTTTGCTTATGGTTTTCCAACATGGCTACACATAAAGTACTTCTGATAAACTTTTTCATTTTCATCATGTTTGTACACCTTTTTAATGTGAATCCAACTTTAACTGCATGCTTTCTATATAACTGATACATGTCCTCCAAGTTGTTTGCATGTCTTTCTCTTAAGTTGCATCCAATATCAAAATCATCACGATTAGTCACCGTTATCATTGTCAAACTGTCATTGTTTGAGCTGTCAACAACAACTATTGCTGCAATTAACATCATAAAGTAATATGTTACATCATTATAGTTAAAATTGAGATCATAATCGTAAGTCCATAAATCATAGTTTATTTATTTATTTATTTATATCATAGTGGTTTTGATTGAGAATATAATTTATATCATCGTAATCTTTTTAATATCATAGTGCTCATATTTAACATCATAGCATTAATATTAGAGAATATAATATGAACATCATATACATTACATAACTTTTGTTTTTAGTTTCAATCATATAATTTATGTCTAAGATGATAATGATTATAACATAAAATATAGTAGTTAATTGCATAGAGTATTAGTTTATTATAGAAATTGAGAATATAGTAGTTTGTGTAGGGATCATAGTCACTATAACGAAAAACATATCAATATTTGTAGAGGTCATTGAATTAAAACTGTAACATTTTTAGTAACAACTTTTTATGGATCGAAAAGGTAAAAATCATATAGTAGAAATAGAAACAATAGAGATCATAAACATGTGCTTTGAATCTTTGTAGCATCATCAATATTCGTAGACAACAACAACTTCAACATTAAGTTATATTCTTGAGAACATATCACATAAAAGAGAGAACATAGAAACGTTGTATACCTTTTTTTTTTCCAGATCTGAATTGATGATTGAGGTCAAATCTTGATTGAATACACCGCAAAATTCTTATTACAATCACCCTGTGAATGAATAAACAACATTACTTAGTAATCATTTTATATAAAACGTAGTAGATATTGCTGAGAACATAAGATATATAGGTGAGAAGATAGTACATATACGTAAGAACATATAAAACTACAGTAACAAAACAGAATCCAAAATAATATGTTGAAAAAAAAGCACATCAAATTTTGAATGTAAACATATGTAATATTCTTGAGAACATAGCACATACTGCTATAAACATATAAACATCTTTTTTCATATCTCAGTTGATATATGAAGTCAGATTTTGAATAAAAACATTATATGATCCTTATGCAAGCATGATTACTCCTCGTAAATGCATAAACAACAATAATATCAATGACTTACCATCAAAACACGAAAATATAGATGAATAGATCTATATCTACAATTTTTCAAACTTAAATTTTCAGATCTACATGAATTTGAGCTATTTTGTCATTCGAAACATGAAAAAAATAATGAAATGTGTTTGAAATCAGATATTACCTTCGCTTTCGATCGTTTTTTTTGCATAATATAACAATGTATATATGTAATCGTCGATTTTTTGATCGAACAACAAGTTTGATCGGTTGTTTCTTCTTTATGTTGCTGGCCCTTGGTTGGGAGAGAGAATTTTAGAGAGATAAAATTTAAGTTGAATGTTTTTGAGCAATGATAATGATGCAAAACGAGTTATATTATTATATATATGGATCCATTTTGTATATTCAAATTGTTGGCCCTTGGTTGGGTGGCTTTTAACAATTTATTTTTGTTTGGGGTTAGTTTATAATATCATAAACTTATGTTTCAATATATGTATTTAAGGATTGTTTCTTAGGAAAATCACTCTACGTTTTATGTGTCCATCAAAACTAATGATAACATAACCACTAATGATAAACTCATTAATTTGTATAAAAGTGTTTAGCAAATCAACAATTTCATTTTACATAATTAGTACGGTAAAAATCGAATATAATAGCTTTTTCTTCATTAATAAGCTTCATGCGTCCGTTAAGCTATTCATCTCTACCAACAAGACAATCTCGTAATATTATTATGGAATTGTTTAGATTAATGAACGATTAAAGGGTGACTCGAACACCCGACTTATTAATTGAAGGTCAAGAATGTTATCAACTGATCTGCACTTCGTTGTCTAGAGATTGAATTTTTAAACATACAAAAAAATTAAATTAAAATCAATTTAAATTGAGTGGTCTCTGTTCAAATTCCAATCGAAACCGTATGATAGTATGGACAGGCGGACCCTATCACATATGAACAACCGTCTCCAGTGAACACATACTTGTATTCCAAGCATCCCATTATGTAGTAAAAATCAACAAGAAACGAGTAAAAAGGGTGTTTACCAAAGTACTTGACTACTCATAATTTCACCATTTCACATTGGGACCACCAAAGTACATACTACCATCCAGCTGTGACCCCTAATACATGTCATCACCTTATTGACTGTCAGTCTGTCACGCTTATTACATGAGTCCAGGTGATTATGACTTTATGACCAACATTAGCTATCAAAAAAAAAAAAAACAAAAACTCCGACCAACAAATACTCACGTGGCTCCCGTAGACACCCTAACTTGCCTACCTGTCACCGAACCACACCTCCACGTAGGCTCGGACAACCGTTTGGCCCTCCAAACCTGCACAATAAAGAAATTAGTTTTATTACTCGTTACCAAAATAAAAAATGGTAAAAAATCCACAGAAAACAATAAATATTAATAAAAGTCTCCTTGTTCCTGCTGCAAAACACACATAACCAGATAACATAACACAACAACAACCTGCACCATTTCTGTTCTTCACCTCCATTTCTCTCACAACACTCTATATTCATTTCTCCAATAATCCAAATAAACGATCATATATTCATATTCACATTTCAATTTCTCTATCTGATACTCTTTCATATATCTCCTCTTTGCTTTCCTGTGAAGCCAGCCCACCTCTGTAAATTTCTCACCTCTTCCTTACCTTTTCACGCTGCATCCATTAAAGCAGCTTCACGGAAAAGCTATCTCACAATACCCTTTATAAACCAACATTCTCAATAACATCTCAATTGCTCTCAGGTTTGCAAATTCGTTCTCGATTTCACCCAAAATGAAAACCATTTTTGCTGCTACTTTCACTTTCATCTTCCTCACCCAATTGATGATCACCTCTCATGCATTACTTGACCCGGTTGATTTCCTGGCACTACAATCAATCCGGAAAAGCCTATCCGATTTACCGGGTTCGAATTACTTCGCGTCATGGGACTTCACCGCCGACCCGTGCAATTTTGCTGGAGTCTACTGCGAAGGCGAGAAAGTGGTCGCATTAAACCTCGGTGATCCCCGGGCCGGGTCTCCAGGGTTAACGGGGCGAATCGACCCGGCTATCGGCAAGCTAACGTCTCTATCCGAGCTGACAATTGTTCCGGGTCGGGTATTCGGGTCGCTCCCTCATACTCTCAACCAGCTCCAGCTGCTCCGGTTCTTAGGTGTGAGCCGGAATCTCCTCACCGGTTCGATTCCGGCTAACTTGGGCGAGATACGTGGATTGCAAACGCTCGATCTCAGCTTCAATCAGCTCGGTGGAACTATTCCTTCTTCAATCGGAACATTACCGGCTTTATCCAATGTGATCCTCTGTCACAACCGGTTCACCGGTCCGATCCCTCAGTTCGCTTCCCAAACCCTAACCCGGCTCGATTTGAAACACAACGATCTCTCGGGTCCACTCCCGGTTCTACCTCCTTCGCTCCAGTTTCTCTCACTCTCGTCGAATCGCGTTTCGGGTTCAGTCGACTCGGTTTTATCGACATTGACTGAGTTGAGCTTTCTCGACCTGAGTATGAACCAGTTCACCGGTTTTATCCCGAGCAATCTGTTCACTTTCCCAATCAGCAACCTCCAGCTACAGCGCAACCAGTTCTCCGGCCCGGTCCAACCGGGTGGTCAGGTGAATATACCAACCGTTGATCTGAGCTTCAACCGGTTATCGGGTTCAATATCGCCTCTGTTCTCGACGGTCCAGAATCTGTACCTGAACAATAACCGGTTTTCGGGGCAGGTGCCGGCTAATTTGGTGGACCGGTTGTTAGCTGCGAGTATACAGATACTGTATTTGCAGCATAATTATCTGACCGGAATTGGGATCAATCCAACGGTAGAGATTCCACTGAGCACATCGTTGTGTTTGCAGTATAACTGTATGGTGCTGCCTGTGCAGACTCCCTGCCCGCTCAAGGCTGGTAAGCAGTTGACAAGGCCTACTGAACAATGTGTTCAGTGGAAGGGGTAATTTTGCGATTTTCGTAGTTTTGCGAAGGTAGAATGGGGATTGTGAGAGTGATCACAAGGGTGTTTTGGTCAGTTTGGATGATATTAGTATTGATTATATTCATTGATTGATTATTTTTGTTTAATATGGTGGTTTTAGATGGTTAATGAAAGTTTAACTGTGGATATGTTGGTCATGAGACGCTACTGGGTCAATGGTGATGATGCATGGGGAAATTGCTAATCTTTTTTGTAATTAGAGACATGGCTTATGGCTATTAATATTGTTATGTTACATTTAATTCACTTACATAGCATTATGTGCACGCGGATGTTCGTGTGAAATTGTGACTGTCCATAAGCATAATTGATGGTCTAGGAACAAAAACCAAGTTACATGCTTATCTGCAATTGTTCTCTCAATCTAATGTTATTAGGATGTTTTATGTGCCTTCGTTTTATAAAGTTGATCGATATAATCAGTTCGTTTGGAGCTCCACTTATTGACGTCTAGGTCCGTTTATAAATAGTATCTAGAAATGGTAGATAAAGTTCGGGTCTAGTTGATATGTTTTTTTGTGCATTTGCTTGAGATTTTATTGGCCTTATGAAAGCAACCGGTTTGTTTGGAATTCCACTTGTTGACATCTGGGTCCGTATCAAAATAGTATCGAGAGTTAAATTGTTTACAGGGGTTTGTTTGGAAGTCCGTTTAGAAATAGCATTGAGAGTTCAGTGGTAGATAGAGTTGTGAATTGTGCAATGCCTCTGTCTGAGATTGTAATCTACTTGTAAACTCAATCGATTTGTTAAAAGTTTCACTTATCGAATATGTCCGTTTATGTATAGTACGGGGAAGTAGTTAACATGAGATTAGAATAGCATCTTGATTTTTGCAGTTGTGAATTTGTTGATGATGAACAGAGGTAGTGGATTTCTGTTTGGTACCAGAAGACGTTGAGTTTTGTCGGATAACACTAGCCACCAATATTGCTCATGTAACTTTATTCAGTTGTTTTCACTTTTGTGTCTCTTCTGAACTCAGATATTGCTGGGTCCTGTTAATATTTTATATGGTTTGAGATGGAGAACTTGGACTGCTTTTGGCCTTTACATGTATGTGGAAATTATTGGCCCCTTCTACTTCTATTCTGTTGAGGATTTGTCACTTTGTCTTTTCCACTTGACTTGGAATCATATGCTAATCAAGATCTTGACTGTTAATCAAAGTAGTTAAAAGCAGCTTAGCTTAACTCTGTGTTGGACCCTCTTTCCTTTTTGTCTTTTTCTTTCTTTTCCATTTTATACTTTGAGCAAATTGGGCCTTTATCTTCCATCAATTAATAAGTGGTTATGGTATTTTATTTTGTTTTGGATAACTTTAGGAACATTTGATACCCTCTTTAGTGCGCTCCATATAACATGGAAAGTCCATGTAAAACCATATAATTTAAGTTAAACTGCAACAAATAGGCCGAAGGCGTGCATGACAAGTGGTGATGTCCTTAAAGCTGAGTGGAGCTTTTCATACTCAAGGAAGTGCGTGGCTCACCGTGGTAATAACTAAAAAGAAACTGTAAATAGTGTTCGAACTCGATTTGATTATCATGTTCATTAATTTGGGTTTAATGCTCAAGAATTTGAATCCCAGTCCAATTAATTACAAAATCAATTTTATCACAATAACCTGTAGTGACTATCATGTTCATTAATTTGGGTTTAATGTTCATTAATTTTATCACAATAAATCTGTATGTAGAATTCCATCATGTATGTTAGCTTTTTTATGCAAAATTTTGTCTGGAGCTGGCTGTTACCGTGTAAATATGAATGATTCGGATTGTATTCCTGTTAGTGGCTTCACTCTATGACCCCTTTTTTGGCAAGTATTGAACCAGTTACAGTCAGTTGATCCAGTTAGTTCTTCAATTTACTCAATGTCAAAAAGGTTGTACAAGTTTTAGTGCTTCCGACACTTCAGAGTTTACTAATGATTGATGTTTAGGCACATTAGGAATGGTAAGAGGATTTAAAGTTAATCCATCAACTTTTTTTTTTCCTCACAAAATTAAAAGTATATTATAGAGTACGAATTTAAGAGGGGCATACTTCAATAGACGTATAAATAGTTCCCAAAGGAAACTCAAAACCAACCATAGGTCCAAATATTAGAACCAACGAAACGGCAAAGACTCAAACTAAATCTCCTGAATTAGGTTCACTCAATCATAATAATCCTATCATACAAAACTGCACAAGACTAATCGGGATATGAAGATTATTACAAGCTCTCTCGTTCTTCATAAATCCAGTCTTGTCCGAGAAACAGCCTCCAGTACTAGCAGGTAGAATGCGTACACTATAGGACACTTAATCCCAGTAAAAACTGTAATTAAGTTGTCTATTATCACAACAATAATAGACAAGCCTACAGTATTAGCTTGTATGTGCCAACTCCCTGGGCAATAACCCAAACTCCAGTACCAAGTACGTACTCCAACCGGTCAGGCCATCATCACTTCCCAGCAAATGTCCCATACAACACACTCCTCCGAGCACAACCTGTACAGCAAAAACTTGGACACACAAACAAGTCAACTAGTCCAAAATTTCCTTTTTTTCCTTTACAATTTCTGTTACCTATCCATGTAAATTTTGATCAGCCTATTTGGCTTATTTTTACAAGTAATGTATAACAGAGAGATCAAGACCTGGGCAACATGTTTAATGACCACCTTAGGGGGCGCTCCAGCCTGCTGAAAGCAACACCTATTCCTCACCTGCCAAACAGCATCCAAAATACAAGCAAAACCAGCAGTCCTAACTCTATACACAAGTGACTTCTTTAAAGAGCTATTACTAAAGAAATCAATTCATTGATTGAGTGTAATACCCCTGAACCTAACACCCAAAGCACCCATCACTTTATCAGTTACTTCAAACACAAAATCACAAGAGCAAAACAAATGATCATGAGACTCAATACACCCACCACACAGTTCACACTCATTTTCACTCAAAATACCAAACAGTATCAATCTATCCTTAGTAGGTAATCTCTTAAGGACAATCAACCAATACAGGAAAGACACTCTAGGAGTAGTAATGGAATCCCAGACTTTGGAAAACCATTCTACAGGACTATCTTTATGTACCAATGCATCATAAATTTGTTGAATTACCTGTTTATTGGATAAACCAATCATTTATTGTGGAAACTGAGGTATCTTATGAACTAGCATTTCCCTAATCTGAATCAGAGATTTCCACCATGTAGAATCCCCTTGCTTGCTACTGACAAACTAGCATTTCTCAGATAGTAAGCTTTTATCCAAGCAGTCCACACTGTATTCCTTCCATTTTCCTGTAATAATTTTACTAACATCAGCCCAAAAATACTCCTGTTTCAACCCAATACCTCTTTTATTTGCAGCCCTCCATTTGGAAAATCTTGACACACCTTCCTCCATGCCACCAATGCCTTCCTACTCTTAAGTATTACCAGACCAGAGAAAACTTCCACATATAGCCTCCACCCTCTTGGCAACTCCCACAGGTATGGGAAATACATAGCTCCAAAATCTCTGTATGCTCATAAGTACAGATTTCACCAATTGCAATCTACCTGCATAACTTTTTTGTTTGACAGCCCACCCTTGAATCCTTCCAGTCATCTTTAGAATAAGACTCTCATATTAAAAAAAAATCAATTTCCCAGGACTAATAGGGATCCCTAAATATCTAATATGGAACACTCCTTCCTTAAACCTCCAAATATCAAATAGTTCAGTCTTTTCAGCAGTCCTTACTCCAGCCATGAACATAGAGCTTTCCCCTGATTTATCTCTAAGCCAGAAGCCTCAGAGAACTTGTCCATAACCAACTTCATGGCCTGCACAGATTCCTTATCTCCCCTGCAAAATAGTAACAAGTCATCAACAAACAGAAGGTGAGTAAGACCAACTCTACTGCATTTAGGATGAAATGTAAAAGAGCTATTTTTTTTAAACAACTCAAATTTAAGAAGCCTAGCCAAATACTCCATACATATGACAAACAAATAAGGTGACATTGGATCACCCTGCCTTATACCCTGTTTCCCTAACAGGTTCCCCTATATAACCCCATTAATGCTGAAAGAAAACCTTGCTGTACTAACACAAGTCCTGATGAGTTTAGTAAACCAACTATCAAATCCCAAACCTAGTAGAACCTGAGACAGAAAATCCCAATTTATAGAAACTATGGTCCACCAACTCACATTGCTGCAAGGCATCATTCAACTCTGAACTCACTAAATACATGTCACCAGTTGTATTCCATTTTCCAGTACTATCTTTTACCACATTGAAATCTCCAGCTAACATCCAAGACTCAACAATGCCAGACTTCAATATTAGCCAACTCCTTCCATAGAACAGCTCTTTTAGTTGCCACATTTAGTGCATATACAAAAGTAACCAATCCAGACCAGTGCAGACTCTTTATTTGTATTGAGAAATGTAAGAATTGCTCATGTTTACTCAGAACCTGTAATTGTATATTTGTGTTGTCCCAAACTACCAAAATCCTACAATTCTTACTATAGTCTATATTACTCTCTGCTTGCCATCTAGTTTCTAGTTTCCTCTTGACATTATCAAAATTATCCTTCCTTAATCTTGTTTCAATGAACCCTCCTATACTACAATTATAAGACCATATCACTCTCTTCAGAGCATCTAACTTGAGAGGGTGATTCAACCCCCTCAAGTTCCAGCAACAAATTGTGTGGGACCTATCCATGGGGGCCAGGTCCCCTTCTCCCTATAGATCTCAAAACTCTCTGCCCACTTCCAGTATGATTCTTGGCATTCTTTCTCTTTGATCCAGACCCTCTAATCATTTGTCTACCTCTCTGACCAACCTCCTACCATGCTACCCCATGACATTCCCCTTATTCAATTGTCCCTAGTCCAAGATCCCCTCCAACAAGAGTACTAAAACTATCATATGACCACCTCCATAGCTAGCTTCTTCCCTCCTAGTACCATGATCAACCAAAGCCCCTACCAGATTACTCAAACCATTTATCTGACCTTCATTATCCATATGTTTATAGTTTTCCTTGACACCATCCCTGCACCTTCCTGGATTACCATTATTACTCCTTATCCCTTAAGCCAGGTTATTACTCAAATGATTCCCCTCAGCATCCTCAACATCAGCACCGCGTGCTTGTTTATGTCCCTTAACCACCCCTATCCTACCTCTAGTAGCAACCCAAGCCTGCTTAGGTACATACTTACAATTCCTCACAGTGTGGCCAAATTTTCAATAGTGGTAACATTGAAGAGGCCTCGACTCATATACTATCATCCTTTGCACAATCTCTTCACCATTCCTCCCTCTTAACACAACTTGATCCAACAACTTATCACCTGATTTCAATTCTACTAAATTCCTAGCATAAGCCACTCATTCCTTATTAGCAGTCAACTTATCAACATAGCAAGGACGACCAATATGACTCGCAATTTTCCCTAACATACCTGGAGACCAAAATTGCAAATCTAGATTTGGTAATTTGATCCAGACGGGAAAATCAACCAGCGTGCTTGGATCCAATGAAGCACCAGGACACCATTGTTTCAAAACCAAAGGATATAAGCCCTTCACCATCCATGGACCGCCACCAAAAACTCCAAGCATCTCCTCCTCCGACTGAAATCGGAACAATAGAACGCCATTGTCTGCACCATGTATCTGTGGAGTTAAATTCCATCGGCTCTCCACAAATTGCCTCATCGCCTCTACTGGAACACGAGCACCAACAACCATCCCAATCAATGCATATTTCCAGAATTCAATCGATTCAGAAACATCCTCCGGCGTAAACTCCACCACCGATCGAAGAACTGGCTCTGAGTATGACAACGCTACTCCATTTTTAGGTCTCCGATTGCTAGAGAATAACTCATTCCACCGCCGAGTACTTCGCGGATTCATCCTCCATGCATCCATGCCAACACCTCCATCCCTAACACCATTCTCAGTTTGATCATCCTGACCAACCTGATTCTGATTTTCAACCTCCTCCAAATCCTCCACTGGTTCACAATGATCATAACCATCGTCAAACGTAACATTCGGTTCATTCCTCAAGTGATTATGCTCCCTATTCCACTGTTCTCCACATTCCGATCGCCTCTCTGCCATTGAAATAGTAAAGAAAAAGACAAAAAACTGTATCATAATTGAAAACACACACTTAAGATGTAAATCGCCCCTAGTAAACGAGAGCATTTTTTTATCAAATCCATCAACTTTTTAAAGTTAAATTATGTTGTTAATGAACATTACATCAAGAATCTCAATTCATATTCATAAAAAAAAAACTAAAGTTAAATTTCTTTTTGTTTGGTATAGTTCCATTACATTTTCTTGGTTGATAATTCATAGGTTTAGTTGATCATTACCTAGAATCTTTCCATTATTTTATGCGAGTTAAAATTACTACTACAAGTACCAAGAGCCATTAGTTTCAAGTGGTAAGGAGATTGATTTCACTTAATTCCAGTGGAACCCTAAGAAAAAGTTCGACATTGCTCTGATGAACTAGCTGCATGCAATGAATACCATTTCAAAATCGGAGAAAAGAAACTAAATCACAAATTTACCGTCTGAGTTAGAACCAATTTTGGGCCACAAATACCCGCTTGTTACTATTCCATAACTTAGGACCAACCTAAATTTCCAGGCTGGCCCACTCGGAATGGCTCCTCACGAAAAAACTAGAGGCCCGATCCAAATTATCCAAATCCAATCTAAATTATCCAATCCACGTTTCTTTGTACATGTTACATGATGATGATGATGATGATGATGTTCCTAAAACCCTGAAGAACCCTAATTGAAAATGAGCTGATATTTATGCACAAAATCCCAATTTTCTCGACATGAATCGACTTCGAAAGAGGGTATCAGAATATGCATTTCTCAATAGAAGCAGTATACTCACCAATCAATTGCCTAAAACCCCTAAATCAATCGTCAATCACTTAGCCCCAATTCAATTTCATCGCGAATGTCAAACTCTGATCCATCCTTCCAATCAAGAAACAACCGACTGGCTTTGTGCTATTCCGGAATATGGGAAACTAAGAACTCAAAGATCTGGGTTGAATCGAGCGACATTATACCGTCCAGTTTCGACGCTCAAGTGTGAGATTTTGAAATACGATGATATCGACACCGTTTTGGAAGAGAAAGGAGCTGACTTGTTCAAGGAATATGGCCATGTAGTTGTTGTACTAGAGCTCTTGGATCAGCTGCGAGAAGCTTCTCCTCGTCATGCCATTCAGGTTTTTTTTTTTTTCGTTCCTGTTGGTTATATACTTATATTCGATGAGAACTTACTTAATTCGTCGTGTCATATACGAGATTATGTTCTAGTTCTGGTAAAGTAGGATCATTTGATGGATTTTGTTGCTTATTGTTTTTAGTATGCAGTATTCCACCAAGTGGAGGCATCCTGATATGAGAAAAATGTGTTATTGATTCTGTCAGGTTTTGAATTGGAGGAGGAAGCAATGTCAGTCTGATGAACCTATGACGTTACAGGAGTATGTGAAGGGTATCTTGGTGGCTGGTAAGGGTAATGAGGATATTAATCTTGCGATTGAGCTTTTTGAAGAGGCTGCAGAGAAAAAGGTGATGGATGTGGTGGTGTATAATGCTCTCATGACTGCCTGCAATTATATTGGTCTGCCTATGAAATGCCAATCTGTGTTTCAGCAATTAAAAGAGGATCCCTCGTGCACTCCATCTGTGGTGAGTTACACCTTGCTTATCTACGCGCTTGGTCGCTTGATGCTCACAGATCACATGGAAGCAGCTTTTCTAGAGATGAATGACCGGAATCTAAGTCCAACGAGGACTACATATCATGCATTGATTACTGGTTATATAACTGCATGGAACTGGGAAGCTATGGAGAAGACTTACCAGTTGATGAAAGATGATGGCCCTATCAAACCTGACGTAAAAATCCAATTGCTAATGCTTAGAGGATATGCAATCTCGGGTAACCTTGAAAAGATGGAGCAAATGTTTGAGATGGTTAAGCATCATGTGCTTATTAAGAAGGAGTTTAACTTAATTAGAACCATCATAGCTGCATATTGTCGGAGCTCTCTTATTGATGAAGTTGATAAAGTTGATAAAGTTGAGGAACTGGTTAGACTGATTCCCGAAAATGAGCATATGGCTTGGTTTGAGATATTATTAATTACTTTATATGCTAATGCGGATTTATTTGAGAAAATGAAAAAATCCATCAATGGGGCATTTCAGCGAAAGACCTGTATAGCATCAGCTGCTGTGATGCGATGCATTATTGCAGGCTATTTCAGGCAAAACGCTGTGGATGAGCTTGCTGATTTTGTGCAACGTGCTGAGGATGCAGGTTGGAAATTATGTCGCTCACTCTACCATTGCAAAATGGTCATGTACTCTGATCAAAAGCGCGTCTCTGAAATGGAGAGGGTTCTTGAGGAAATGGGGAAAATAAATATGCCCGTAACGAAGAAAACATTTTGGATTTTGTACAAGGGGTACCACACAAATGGTGAAAGATATAAACTTGAGACACTTGTTGGGTGGATGTACAAGGGTGGATATGATATATGTTTGGATACCTGTCTCACACAGTAGTCTTCATTTAGTAGAACATGTTATGTGTTGAGAAGCCCCGATCATGAATGAAGCTAACAGTAGTCTGGTGCTCACTCGATTGTAAGCCCAACCGGTTCTGAGCTCTATCACTTTGAATTCATTCTTATACGAAGTTATGCTCCATGAAATTGAAGTTGAATTTTTCCTTCATGATTATATGATAGTTTATTTAATTTCCCTTATAATTTTTAATTAGAGCATCTGGTCTGTTAATGTCGAGAGTGCACATATGCTATCTGTTTGGCTTTTTTTCTCCATCTAGTGAATGAAGTAATAATTATCTAGTTTTGACAAAATTGAAACTACCTTTACCATAATTTCACCCCATATCCATTGTCGCTGCATTAGAGAGACAAGTATGGCTTAAGTTGAAAGCAGCAACTTGGCGGGCTGTGTGCGTGATAGAGGTCTGTAATTCATGTGGGGTTATTCTTCATCAATGGTTGAACACTCTTAGTACTTTTTTCTGTCATAAAGTTATGTGGCCACATTTTTTAACTGGACAAGCTCAAGCACATGATTTACTCCCACTTAGCCTCCGCTGCAATTTGGACCCTGCACCACTCATGATCTCCATAGGTATCACCTTGGGGAATGTGAAGTTGCATCTCTGCATAATGTTCACCTTCACCGATGACTAATTTTAAAAATTGTGATTTTGCATGAAGTTTCCTGAATTTTGGAGAATTGTGCTGCATTTATATGATCTGTCACATGTGGTACCCATTTTCATAGTGGTTGTGAATTGTCACAAAGCACATCATGATACGGCGGGATTTTTGGGCTTGACTTTAGAGACATTCCCGCAACAAGCAGGGTAATGGGGGTCGGATGTACACAACCGTCTTCCTTGCGAATTGACCAAAACAGGACTAGCATCTTAACTTCATGAAATGGAGCAAAGAGGGTTTTGAGATCCATTAATAGATGGATATATGGCTCCAACGGAAATGGGCAAAGCTGCTGTTTTGTTAGCAAAGATGATAAATTATAGTAATTGATATTCTCTTGCATAAATGCTTAGTTTATGTGACTTTTTCCTTGAATTTGAAGCCTACACTCTGCGTGCCTTGAACTTGAGAAAGGCCTTTGTTTTGCTAAAGAAAGAACAAGATTTTAGAAATTTGTTGTTTGCAAAAATGCTTTAGACTCTTATTTTGCTTCTTAGTTGCTGTATCTGTTACTTCGATTTTTTCTTCACTTTTGATGAACTGTTAAACTTTTTCCATGAATGGTTTACTTATTGACGTATTACAAATTTACAATTAGCTGTTCTAGTTTCAAACTCAGGTATATAATATTGAGATACCCATTTATATAGTAAACTCATGTGTATGATATAGTATCAGTTCTTCAGATATAATGAAAAACATGAATGCAGTAGTATAGCGAGCCTTGTCACCGTGGTATGCTATCAACTATTGACAGCTATCGGTTCTTCTATGTTTATTTTCAACTGTTGTTCATTCCTTGAATGTGTACATGCAGCAACATAAGATCTGATCATGATGTAAACAATATGTGCGAGTTTAGACTTTAGATGTGCTTTTTTTAATTATTCATAGAATATCTCCAGTGGCCATCATAATTTACTTATCTTAGTCTGAACTTTGATGAGAGGATTTGCAGTTTCAACGTTATCTCAAATGAGCTGTTACTTTGTTAAATTACCATTGATAACTTGTACTGTCTTAAAGTATAATACTTCACGCAGAGCTTCTACTCATGTGTTGCAGATTAACAGCACTGTCTCACAAGAAGATAAGTTAACTTGAAGTTGCCCCGCAAACTTGGGATTGATTATAAAATTCTCTAAATGGTATGTCACCTCATGTTATATTATAGTAATTCTTCATTTCTTTGACCAGTGATCACATTCGAAACAATTTGTAGAATCTATGTTGATTAATTTCCATTTACATCCAGTATTATTTATTCAACCTACATGCATCATAGATTCAGCTTTGTGACTATGCTTTATTTACTTCTAGATTATTAAAAATGTGGATTTTTTTTCTTTTCTTTTTTACTTGGAATGGCAATGTAAATTTAAGGACAGGACAGTAGTTTTACTTTTGTGATTTTCATCTAGCATGTACGCAGTGGTACGATGAACGAATCCCATCAAAACAGTTTCATATATCTGATAACATTTGAAAGAAAACTTTAGTTGTTTGAGCCTTAAACTACGGTGTGTGACACTTTACCTAACTGAGAGTTTATCAGAGGGATCTAGGTTTCTCAGCATATGTAATTGCTTAGTTTAGCACAGATAAATTAATATGATGGTGACTGATAGAGGTCTTAACATTATGGTTGGTCTGTCACTGTGATTTAGGGAATCAAAAAATCCTACCAAACAAGCAGCAGGGCCTGCTTTCTAGAATACTTCCAAGCCACATGAATGACAAAATACCATAAAAATCAAAGCTGGTGAGGAACTTTTTTTTCAACTTTTTCCTTTTCGTTGGACCACTTAATGGTATCATATTCCCATTTGTGAAAAGTGGTCATTTGCTTGTTGCAGATTCTTGGCCAGAAAATTCTTCCATGCTTTCTTGATTCCATGTGTTAGGGAGGAAATGACCAATTCTTTGCCCAGTTTGACATGCCATTTGTGATTTGTCGCCGTTGAACATGTTATCCTGTTGCGATTAATTGTAGTAAGCCAGAATGAGGCCAATCATTTGGCCCGAAATTGTGTTTGAATGTTCTTGTTAATGATTGGATCCTGAACAATAAGAGAAGCTTCGGAGTGGCAAGAGTTGTCTATGTTATTCTCTCTGCCTATCCACTTCTTGAAATCAAGGTTGGGTATGCCTAACAGCAGGACATTAAAACGGCCAGTTGGAACTGGAAGATGAAGATCTATTTATGGAGTTTAGAATACAGCATATGCCTTTCTATATTCTGCTTGGAAGATATGCTTCTTGCATTTTATCATAATTTAGGCGAGTTTTTAGGACAAGCCCTTTTCCAGGTCGGATTCTTGGTTAGATCAAGGAGAAGTGCAATTTTCTGTTTCCACTCTCCTTGTCATTGATCATTCATTTGGCCTATTTTGGAGCAATAGTTTCACAAATTTTTAGTGACAACATTTCAATCATGGTATCGGGGACATAGTGTGTGATTGCATAAGAAATACTCCCTATCTTTTGTAGGTTGAATCGGATGTGTTAGGTGATGGTCTAACTTAGTCATTTCCTTATTGTTGATTTACAGTTTCCACTTCTGCTATGTCTTTAGGCTCTTCCAATGTTGCACTCCCTCTCCGTCCTGGAGAACTTATTTTTATTCGTCTCATAAAATTTCATACATTGCTAAAAAGAAAGTTACCCCACCACTAACAAATAATAAACAATCTTAACTTTACACATAAATTATACATTTTATAACTAAAATCATACTTTTTTTCATTTTTTTTATTTTATCATTATTTTAACTCTTCGTATAAAATTACGCGTTAATTCTAATATATAAAATTTTATGGGACGGATGGAATACTTTTTACTGTGCTTTCTTTCTCAACCATATGTTCTTCATGAATACCACACAGATAATCATTCAGCCTAACCAAAGCACTCCTTGTCACATAAAATGTAATGACAAACTAATACGGTCATGTGTACACTAGGGGTGTTTTGCGAACGTTTTAGCGAACCATACGTTCGTAAAAATTTCACAAAAATTTCAGTTAACATTTAGTTCGTGTTTGATATTAATATGTTCGAACTGTTTGCGAACACGTTCGTTAACAAACGAACGTAAACACGAAATAAAATTTATTGTTCGATAGTTTGTGAATTGTTCGTGAACAATATATAGTAATATAATATAACAATGCATTTTATTCATTTTGAATAGTTGTAGACTTGTGCCTCGACTTAAGTCATATTATTCGTAGAAATAATGTATGACATTATATGGGATCATGATATTCATCTTGAAATATGAATTTTTAGGACCTTTCATTCTAGTTTTGTAATACTTTTATTTTATTTTTAGGGTTTTAACAATGAACAAATTGCTCATAAACAAAACATTAACGAACAAATGATCTGAACTGTTCGCGAACAAAAGCTTAACAAACACTAACAAACGAAAACTTTAACGAACTGAACTGAACAAGTGAATGAGTTGTTCGACGAACACGAACACTAAAACTTTTAGCGAACAAAACGTTCAATAAGCTCCCATATTCAGTTTGTTCAATTCGATAAATACCTCTAGTGTACACCATCCTGACCCCTTTTAGAGAAAATGGGGGAGTTGTGCAAGTAATCAATCTCTCTTCAAGTTTAACGGCCACTGAAACACTTGGCTGCGTTTGTTGAAGCATCGATATCTATCATTTTAGGGTGTAACTATGTACTTCCAAACCACTCTGAAAATTGATTGGCAAAATTCACAAGAAATCAAAGTTGAAGTAATTATTGGTGAGACAGTTTGAATTCAAAGTAACAGCTTTAATGGTTGGATACTTGGATTCATTTGTGCACGTTTTTTGTTTTCTTGGACTTTATGGACCACTTAATTTTCAGTTGCATTGCACGCCCATGGAAGTTGCAATCTTAATTGACATCGTAGTTAATCTTCCATGTTTTCATGTTTAAGCTAACAAGATTGAGTTCATTGACTGGTTGGTCTGCGAAGTTCTTTATCAAATTAGAACGATAAAGAGTATGAGAAATGTTCGATGAGAGTATCTGTCTAAATTCTCAAGATTATACAAGTAAATAAACTAATTTAGTTTTAACAAAGATGTATATCTATTTAACCTGAAATTTCGACCACTGTTTAGTATTTACCCATTCATAACTTCTCAAAGTATATTTGAAATGTTCTACAAGATTGCTTTTAGAATTTTTTCTTTTTAAACTCTTGGATTAAATCAGACGTATCGAAATAAATAACTTAATTTCTTTTTTAAAATGTTAAATTGTGACACAAACACCCGATTTATTGGTTGAAGTTAAATCGTTTTACCAACTAAGCTTAATTTCTTTAAAATGCAAGTAGCATCGTTCATTTTTTAAACATGCTTCATCTATAGAATAGCTTTTCAATTTAATTTTTTTCAGTCAAACTTATTCAACCTAGATTATAAATTATTCTAAAATCATAACATGTTCGAAAGAAAGATTGTATATAATGAAACTTCTGAATTTTCAACGTATAATTTTTTAAAAATATTTTATGTTTATAATATTTTATTAATTTATAGTTACCGTTGGAAAAGTTTGACGATAAAATATATATTATAGAACTATTCCATAGACGAATGAGTTAGTACATACAATGCAACTTAATAATTTAATAAAATTATTGTACCTCCTGGATGGTGTGAAGGCAAGAATGACTATTAGCTATGTTAAAGCAAGCATATAATGACAAGTAAGGCTTAACACAAAACTATGTCTTACTCCAGAAAAAGAAAAGGAAGTAGGAAAATTGGAAAGAAAAAACAAGTCTTAAAAGTTAATAATGACAATGACTTTTCATCTTGTCGTGAAAAACCCATAATTTTCCAAAACACGCACAAGTAATACAGCTAATCAAGACTACATGACAAACCGTAATAGGACACAAACAGTGGTCGTACTTTAAGCATACCATCATTATCTTATTTTAATTAATTTTATCACCACGCATAATTATTCCCACATTAAAGTCAAATCAAATGTCTTCTCTTTTTACTCTTCACACAAAACCTCTTGTCATCATGCCATTTTAGTCGTATTGTTTGAATTTTATTTATTAGAATTTAAATAGATATTTGGATGGATTTTAATGAAATTGTATTTGAAATGAACTTGAAATTGAGGTATTTAAAGTGTATTTTAGGCCAAATCACTGTTCATCGAGTCAAATTGACCGATTACATTAAGGGGTTGTTTGGGAAACAATTGTAATCGGTCCATTTGGATTGATGAACAGTGATTTGCCCTAAAATACACTTCAAATACCTCCATTTCAATTCAATTCAAAACACAATTTCATCAAAATCTATCCAAATGACCATTCAAATTCTATACCAATCAGCCCCTAAGATTGTGATGTGATTTTATTCAAAAAAAATTAAAATAAAGGGGAAAAAGTGTTATTTTAATAGTAAAAATTATAATTTGTGTGTAAAGTTAATATTGTTTATTACTCACTTCGTCCTAAATTGGAATTTCAAGTTTACTTTGAACTTGATTTACTCAATTACGATATTTTTAATTAATTTGTTAAAAATATATAATAAAAGTAACATGTGATCTTTAATAATATAAAAGAAAATTTATAAATATTATCTATGAATTTTTCGCATACGAAGTTTGAAAACATTGACAATGAAAATGCAAAATGAGACATTTAATTGGAATGATGTATTGTTTTTCAGGGATTGGATAGTTTTATATTGTAGTAGTGTATAAAATTAATAAATATATAAAATTATGTGATACGAAATAGAGTATTTAACCCAAATTAACTTGAATACTGGCCTCTCTTTGTCACTATGTTCAACTCTATTGTAAACGGACTCGATACTTATTAAGCAACCTTGTCGAAGAGCACCAAATATTTGTATTTTTCTCAAACGTCCAATACTCGTATTGGTTTCGTTACAAAGCAAGTATGCAATATAAGTCATATAGGTGCATATGTTAAATTATTGGTCACCATTAACAACACCAAAGAGGAAAATTATCCAAGCCAACAACTATAATTTAATGGCTTTATCGGGGTTTTTCAAAGTGGTCCAAAGTTTCTGAATACTGCCAAACCACCTTTACTCATCGCCCACCATTACCTTTTGCCCCCTAAAACCATGTTTATTACTACTACTATTCAAGATGCTCCCCACAATTTATCCATATTCGCACGCGATGAGAGTCGATTATAGGCTAATACGATATGTTTAACCACATAAAATCTTTTAAAAAGTTGGGGAAAAAGCTAAGAATTTTGGGTATTGGGTAGATACCGGATATATGAGGTGCATAAAATTATGAATATCGGGTAAATACTGTTTAATTTATTTGGTGTAAAGTTTGAAATATTATAAGTTCATTCCATTTTAGTTAACTATATCATTCCATTTTAGTTAACTATATCTTGGACATTGACAATCTTTAAAAGGAGCATATTTATTGGGAAAGATTGTGTATTGGCATATTTAACAATATTCAATGGCATAGTCATACAATTCAACCAAACAAAATGCCAAAGTTTATTTTATAATGTCAACAATTATAATATAAACTAATACACGCTACATTATTAGTCTAGTCTAGTCTTTAAAAAAATAAAAAATAAAAAACTTACTCATATAAATTCTTATACACAGTATTTTTAATGAACAATCTATCTAGATTCATCAAAATAGATTAACGAAAACCACTTTGACTAGTTTAATTTCATTATTAATATAATTAAACTAGACAATACATAAGTTTATAGAAACACAATAACTCCAATTTTATAGTATCAATTATTATTGTGTATTTTGGGTGCGATTTGTTAACAAGACTTATCTTCACAATACGATTCACTTTATCATTTTCCATGCGCTCTAGACCTTCTCATTCTCTCCACTCATGCTATCCTATCTAGTCTGTAAGTTTATAACTATACAATCCATACTACATACTTTACATAAAAACAACTTACATTTTTTAAATATGAAACTGATCAATTATCCCTTAGAAATACTCGTAAAGATTGAGTGTTAATCCATACAAATTAGCAAAAAAAGAAGGAGATTCTCCTTACTTTAACATTTAGTGGTAACAATGAAGCTAATTAGGACCTGTCACACATCTATCATTGTACAAAATAATTGTAACAAGTAAAGCCAAACACACAAAGAAAATTCAAACAAGCAAGAACCAAAGCATTTAAATAGACTGGTTTTTGTCCTTAGCTAATGTGGAGCTCAAGTTGAAGGAACAAAAAGATAAATACAAAATAATTGTTTGTATATGCAATTTGCTAGGTCGATGTTATGAATTACGATACTTTAACGTGTTGGTTTAAAATTGTACGAACTATTCAGTTTTATGTATTTCGAAGCACAATTTATAAATTATTATGATGCGTTATAACATATTATAGTGTAAATCGAACATAAATATGAAATGAGTGAAAATCAAAGCAATGAATAGGGCAAAAGTAGTTGCCTAGAATTAATCAAATCACTACAAAGCAAAGAGTCTCTGTCTTGTTCTCGTGTCGATAGTGAGATTTCATTGTTTGGACTATTCGTCACTTGTCCCTAATTATCTCACAATAATCATTTCATTTCATTGCCTTTAATTTTTTTTATAAATTATTATTATAATTACTATTTGCTTTCTGCTTTGTGGATAGGGTTATTTTTATTCCATCTTTTATTTTTATTTCAGCTGTATTAAAATTTTCTCTTCTGTAATGGCCCACCACGTACTTCTAGAAACCTTATAAACCCACCAATTTAATTAGTATTAATATCAAGTGGGGAAAATGGAATTAGATGACCAATGTTACTGTTAGGGTGTTGTTGGCTTTAAGGAAGTTATTGTGAGCAATTAATCCGATCATGGGATACAATTAGCTGGATACTACTCATTAATTCGTCACCTAATTAAGTTGTGTGTATCGTTTACTGGTTGATCATCTAATATGGATGTTGATGGTTGGTTCTACTTGCTTGGACAAAACTACTACCTCAAAAAACTTGGGGTGGATTAGGACACCACATCGTTTAAACAACTTCCGACTTATAGGAATACATTGGTGATCTCTTTTTTAAATGACAAAGTAGACTTAAACCCCAACCTATTAGTTAGAGATGAACTGTATTAACATTCGAGCTGCATTTAATTATCATGTTCTCAATAGTGTATTAGGTGTTTTTAAAGACTTTTACGATAAAACTTGGACATAAAAATAACATAGATCGGTATAAATGATCTGTCAATAATACATACCTCAATAATTGTTAGAATTGTTAAGATAATAATATCTAGTATAGAGTTAAAATACAATTTTACGTTTTCAGTTATTATACAATTGCATGATTCCAATATTAAAATATTAGAAAATCACAGGGACAAAATCTACATTCCCATGTATTCCAAATGTAAGAGCTGAATAGATTCTTGAAAAGCTGAAATTTACATGCTCCTGAGGTAATTGAATATCAGAAATAGTGCTTGAAAAGACAGTCAACAGAGTCCAATCCAGTGATTTTCATGGTCATCTGTCAGTTTACTCAGTTTGGTCATGTCCACTGCTTTAAAGGTTTAAAGCTTGAACTTAGACATCTAATCTTATAACAGTATGCCAAGTGGATTAAAAGTCTCATTTTAGTTATGGAAATTGAAACTAAAGAGATGCATGTTCATCAAAGAAATAGTACTGCATTCTTACAAACAAACACAAAAATTTCATATATTTCTAGTGGACAAATAGAACATACGGACACAGGAGGATGGATTTTCCCTCATCCATCTACTACATTAGATTTATAATACCTATATATAAAAGAAAAGAGCCTACAGATAGCGAAAGATCGGATGCATCTTCCACCGTTACACAGAAATCTTGTTCGGCTGAAAGAGTTAACAGTTCGGAGGTACACAGTGAATCTGAGCTTCCGATATGGATCGGCTGTTTCACATAAGGAGACCGCCACATATTCAGAAACCACCACAAGGAGCAAGTATCTCACATCACAGAAGAAATGACAAAGTTATCTACAAGAAAGTAGTAATTCTACACTTATAGCTACACACCATAACTACTTAAAAGATGAGGGGAAGAAAAAAAGGAACCCTGAGTGAAGTGTCAAGCTTCTGTTATATATCTCGTAGTTAAGTAATGTATTAACAGTCAGAGTGAATGAAGCTTTTTATCTCATCCATAAGGCAATTATAATGCTCGTTGTTCGGCAAGAAATAGAACCCGATTGTTGCCTTTTCAAGGAAAAGAAGGTTTACTTCCAGTGCCAACTTCTTGAGCCCTTCAACATACCCCAGTTGCCAATCTTGAAGAAGATCCAAACCTGCCACGACGACTAAGCTTTTTGGAAACTTGATACCCTCGATGCTCTTACTCCTTGGACCGAAAACATTACAGGCCGGATGATCCCTATCTTCTCCTTCAGGTAAATATGCTCTCCAATACCAATCCCTATCTTGAATCCTCACAAAGTACTTCCCATCCAATCGCATCTCGGACTCCGTCCTATCCTCCCCACCAAACAACGGATGAAGGAGTATGTTCCCCAAGACCTCGACGCCCTCTGCAGCCGCCCGTAAAGCTACATGATGCGCAATATTACCACCAGAGCTATCACCAGCCAAATAAACATAAACTTTTGAATCCTTCCCACTTCTAAGCCACGATGCCGAGGTAGCCCACTTAAGAGCAGCCCAGCCATCATCGTACGCACACGGGTACCTATGCTCAGGGGACCGACGGTAATTCACCGATACCACAGCAGCCTTACAAGTGCCAACAAGCCGGCGACAAAACATGTCATAGATGGCACTATTGGCCGAGGAATGAACGAAACTACCCCCATGGAAAAACAAGATTACGGGTACAATTTCCGTAGTACTCAGAGGCTTCTCAAGTTCCCCAATACCCCATTGAGCGTCGTTGTCACGAGCAGCTAAATAAACTCGGTTAAGGAGACTTGTAGCCCGGTCGATAACAATATCGAACGAGTAAACCCCATCAACCGGATTAGCATTTGCAGGCACCTTTCGATCAAGATACTCGTTTAGGTCGCGGTTAAACGTGCCGTCTGGCCGCCTAAGCATGTTATAAGCAAGCTTGAAATTTGATATGAGGATCCATGTATTAAGTGGAACCAC
The DNA here is from genome assembly GCA_036897095.1 of Plantago elongata. Taxonomy (NCBI): domain Eukaryota; kingdom Viridiplantae; phylum Streptophyta; class Magnoliopsida; order Lamiales; family Plantaginaceae; genus Plantago; species Plantago elongata. The sequence continues at coordinate 15,233 of JAYMSP010000865.1, read as the reverse complement.
TCTCTGCAAAAATGGGAGAAATATAACAGTCAGTTGTTGGCAATTTCCAGCAGAGTACAGAAGTCAAACACAATATGCAGAGGTGAACAATTTGAGCTGATATTACTGCAGCATAATATAGAAGTCAAAGACTCAATCAAATCCAATAGACAAGTAAAATGGATTGAACAGATTTACTCAAACAAACAATTTCCAATTCCAGTATTAGCTACTCTGCAACGAAATGTAAAGAAAAAACCTGGAAACGGAATTTTTTCGGAAAGGGCAAAGCGCGTGTATTCATAAAAAAGAAGAAAGTGGAGCTCAAGCACCTAAAAAAATTCGAAAGACAAGCATGAGATCGTTTATAGGGACTGGCAAAGCAGTATTACAGCAAGTCAAACAAAGCAGAGAAGAAGAAAGAAGACAAAATTAGAGCAGATTCAGAGACTCAAACCCTAAAAACCCAATCTTTCACCCCAAATCACAATCCCTTTTCCGATAAACTCAACCCCACTTAGATCAACAGCTAAACCCCCAAAATCATACCCACCCAACACCTTTATTTCACGCAATTGAAACAGAAACCGGAACAATCGAAGCGAATCAAACATCAACAATCACCAAATTACCTTCGATTCACTAGCGTTTACTTCATTACTTCCAGCCATTGATTAACACAAATCACAAACACCAGGACCAAATTCAACTGATTAACTGCCTTTCCCTTCGAACAGAGAAGGAAAAAAAGACGGTATTTTTCGATTGGGTTTTTTACAGTGAGTAGTAGAAGAAGAAGAAGAGAGATCAAGAGGAAGAAAGGGAAAATATGGGATTGAGATAAATAATGGGAAAGAAGAGTTGGAGCAGAATAAATAGCTCAAGTTAAGAAATGAAAGACGAATTAAATGGTGGAGATAAACGAAGCAAGGAAATGAAAATGGCGTGTGAAATTACTTTAATAGGATCAGTAAGAGAGAGAAAGTTGTGTGACTCTGTGTGTGAGAGAGAAAGTGAGTCAAAGTGGCAAAGCTACGACGGAGAGAAGGTGGCGACGAGAGAGACGACAAAAGGTCGGCAGATTTTTAACTGTTCGTGTGGGTCCCACTATAGCTTTTTTCCGAATACGTGTATGTGTACAGTGGTGGAGATGTATTTGTCTACATACCTTAAATGGTACAAATACAGTAATGGTTAATGAGAACATAAAATTATCGAATACGTGTCCAAAATATAATTCTGATCAACAGTGTAGTTAGAAACCTAGCTAGTAAACCTTAATTACGTAGCCAAATAACTGTGTAGATCAACATGAAGTATACCAAAAACAAAAACAAAAACCTACTCCATTCAATGATTCAACTTATATAAGCATCTCTTAATCATTTATTAATGGCATAAAAATCAAATGTAATTTCGTATGCATGCTCATCAAACATTGAGACGATCCCTAATTTGTGTTAATGGAATGAAATGACATATTGAACCTATGTTCGTGATAGTTTTTTTGTGGACGTAAACATCACCATTGGAAGAACTAGCACCAGTTAAGTAGAAGATTGAACATATAAAATTATGTCATGATCGATGAACACTCCTCTAAAAAAATATAACACAATTATAGAACTAATATTCTATTTTTGAGATGTACGGGTGTAAGATAATTATGATGGTGAATGGTCAATACCAGTACCAGATTGCTATACAAAATGTTGGTAAGTGATATGTCATAATGTGGAGTAATACATAAAACTTTCTTCCAAAGTCCAAACCAACAAATTAATACATGTAAAAAATACGTAGATGTTATTATATGTTAGCCGAATTATACACATGTTCCTCATGTTTATTTTAAAATTCGTATGAATGTATTTATGTTTTTTAAGTATCTTCATCAATACATTTAAAATAATAGTGCATGTATAATACTGTTGAGTTGTGCGGTGTATTAGGGTACGTGTTATATTTAAATATGCCATATACTTGTTAGTGGTGGTTTTATTCTTTTTTGCCATATAGAGATGAAATGGACAAAGAGTGAATCCAAACTTACCAAGGAAAATGACTATAAAAAGGTACTGCAAATTAGGAAAGGGGGGTAAATTGAGAAATTGAGTTAAGTCCAGGATGTGGGTACACTTATTATGACAACCACTCCATTTATCATGTTTGTTTTGTTTTTTCCGGTTTACTTACTCCAATTTTTGTTCCCATGCTTTGTCTTTTGTATCTTTTTCTTATATGGGACTGTTCTCTGTAAAGCCACTGGAAAAGACAATGCAATACTTATTATAAAGGCCCTCTATTGGGGTATCAGCTTCAAACCTAAATATCAGTACATACTATACTAGTTATATGCTATGTAGTATTATTCTTCCTTTGGTATTTCTATGCTGCATAGATGTTCAGGTACAAGTCAAACTACCATGTGATTGGCCTTAAATGTACTTTTATCTTTACTTTTTCAAACATCTAGTACCTGATTACTAATTAATCGGTAGGATTATTGAAAAGCTAGATAAACATTAGGGGTTGATTGCCATAACATTTAAATCGATTCATTTGGTTCGATGAACAGTGATTTGGCCTAAAATACATTTTAAATATCCCTATTTCAATTCCATTTCAAACACAATTTCACCAAAATCTATTCAAACGTCCATTCAAATTCTATATCAATCAGCCTCAAAGAACATAGTACAAGAATTTACAAAAATGATTTAGGTGCAATGTATGAGAGAATTGTTAGGATAATTAGGGCAACACTGCCTATTTCAGTTAATGTGGTTAGAATCTATTGGGCGGAGCTATAAGCATTCATGTTATATGGAATTGTTATAATTAAGATGATGCCCGTTTGTAAGATGAGTGTAAGAGGAAATAAGTCGTAGGGGTTAGCTTCCATTATTGTTTTCCTCTACAGACAATTTGTTCATTTTTTCTTTTATGTAATCGTAAATTTAAACAAAGATCTACCACCCACACGTGAATTGTATGCTTCGCTAAGCTATATATAAGTATGATTTTTGTATCAAATGTCCGTAATGAAATCATTCAAACCTGACATACCTTTGGCATGAGCAGTATGTCAGGGTTGTACGCCGTCATATGTGAATGAATACCCATGTTTTGAATTAAAATAAAAAAAATTATATTTATTATGATACAAGTCAACATGTACGTAAAATAAAAAGAGATAGTGTACGCAAGTCGAGTCATCTACATATGTGTACTATAAGTGGGAGAGAAAAAAAAGTAAAAATTATAAGATAAGAAATAAATGACAAAACGAGTAATGTGAACACTTAATTATACCACAGCTGCATAATTCTTTAAATTTAAAATTTATAAAGCGGTAAGATTTTTCCTTCGTAAATGATGTATTAGATGGTAGGTGATGCGAGAATAATAAAATTAATTATTGATCTTGTCTGAAGTTTGAAATTTTAATTATTATTTTTTAAAATGGTTAAGGTGATCCGAACCAACAAACTTATTAGTTGAATATAAAGCGTCTTACAAGATGATTATATTATGTAATTCGAGTGGTCTGATTTAGCTGACATAAAGAAATGGCTGAAATATACTACACTTCCATATTTCTTGTAATGTATATACAATTACGATCGATAAATTGATGTTGGGATGAAATGAAAACTTCAGAAATCAAGGGGCAGATCTTCTGCGTGCAGGTGACGCCAAGCCGGTAAATCCCACATGGACACACAAGATTCATTCATCCACTCTCATTCATTTCCATTCCACCACAAAACAAATTTACAAAACAAGCTCTTACATTCCCAATAATTACATTTCCGCCACATCTCTTCTTCTATTTTAGTCAGGAAGTGCCAAAAACGCGTGACGGCATGGTTTTTGTCAGTAGTGGGCGTGGGGCCCATTCCGCAGTTTGGGCTTTGAAATTGGGCTCCGCTTTCAATTTTGTCGTTTCTCCAATTCGACCCGCTGTTGACCGACACGTGTTCTTGTTTCCAGGGCCTATATAAGCTTGGCCTACTATTCATGGGGCCGGGTTATGTGGACTTTTGTGCCCCTCACATTTTGTACATGACCTCGACTTTATTGTGTCATTTTGCGACCTGTTGACGTTGCTCCTAACTAACTCACTTACTCACCTTCGTTTTTTGGTGGTGCCGTTTTAATACTCCGAAGAGATTCATTTATATGATGTCAGACTATGCGAATTAGATACAAGAGACGATGATTAGGATAGGAAGTAAGGTGAAAAATATTATTATTGATCTGAAGTAATTAGATTTTAAATAATCATCAATAAGACGCATGGATAAATATTTTTTGAAAATTATAATATGATGGTTGGGAGTATCAATGTGATTTAGTTAGAGGACATGAGACCAGGAACATAAAATTATTGGAGTTAGATTATTGTCTAGAGACTATTTTGGAATATCATGGTAATTCTTGAATTGTTTGTAATTATGTTCATAGCTTAGATTAATTGCAACCTTCCACTACCGAATAGGTAGATTGAAGTCTTCACATCTTATAGTATGGGGAAACCATTTATCTCTAAAATAATAATTTTGTTTTTAGGTCTTTTTTACATGTTCGTAGTAGATTAATTGCAACCTTATACTACTCAATAGGGAAATGAATTATTGACATGCTATAATACAAGACAACCATTTATCTCTCCAATAATAAACTAATTTTAGACCTCTTTATTACTATATTTCACCCTTATACGTCGTTACTAGTGAGTTTTCAATATCATTGCGTTTTGTGTTTGCTGACATTAACTCTTTTATGTTGCTTGTATGTGAGATTGTAATAAGGCTTTATTTTAGTCATCTGAACGCAACTAAACTAAATTAAATTGAATATAATTCAATAGCCGCCGGACATAAGTTTAGGATCATTAGATTGATGCAACTTTAAGTGCTCTTTACGGTGAACTTGTAAACCAAAAAAAAATAAATAAATAAATAAAGAGTTTACTAATTATTTTTCGGGTCTATCACATAATCATGCCATTTATGTGGGCACCATATAAATTATTTGTAAATTTAACATTACATCACGTTGATATATTCCACCTCATTACATTATATTCAAATAAATAAGTTAACTAAGTACTTCATCACCATATATGTTTTGTGCACATGTTAGTAAACCTCTAGTGCAATTTTATTAGAGTTGGTGAATTATAAAGATCGGCTATTGGATTATATTAAATGGCTAAACCGAAGAAAAGTACATTTTTTTGCGGGAAATAAAAATAAAAAGATTCGAAAAAATACAGTGGTATATTATCTTCATTTTAAAATTTGTGATAAAAATCCATCTTATGTAGTAATTACTAGTTTCAAGTTCTAAAATAAGTATATCATTTTATCTTCATATGCAATAATAAAATTTTGCTGCTAAAGCCTAAGTGAGAATATTTATATGAGTGGGAATATTAATGGTGTGATTAGACATTTAGAAAACATGTCTATTATAACGTTTTAAATTTCAATGCAAGCTTTAGAGATGTTATATTTTGAAATGATTGAGAATGTTATTCATATCAATAAGCGTACCTTTCTTTCTTAAAATCCACTCGTAAGAACTCCAAAGTCAAGCGTGTTTACACTTAAGCTAGCAATCTTATGATGGTGTACAATCAGAAAGTTCCCCGTTTCGTGCACGAATTAGAACAAAGTGTACTATGAAGGATTTGTATCGGTACAGTGGGTCATGATACCCTATGAATAACCATGTCGGTCTAATGGTCAGGAGAACTTGATTAATTAGCGGGTGTACCGTTACTTATATGGTGTATGAGATCTTATCTACATATTTTAACTTGACATGAAATTTGAAATTTATTTATAATTACCAATCATCCAATACTACCAATCCATACGCATATAAATTTTCGAGGTGAAGGTTGAAACTTAAATGATTACTTTGGCCACTTACTACGAGCAACTAGATTAAAAATTAGTCTGCGCAGAAAGGGTGTTCATAAGATGCATGCACGAATGGGTATATAGGAGTGTAGAACCCCAAGATTTAAGTACTATTGTTTGTAGCATTATTGTGCAGATTAAAGTGAGACATCTCCCTTTCCCTAGCTAATTCCACGTCTTATTACAATGCATCATCGCATAGATCTATAGAATAATTAATAGCAAGTGCAAGTCCTTTACGGATTAATTCAGAAATTAAGGGACTAATTGGTATAAAATTTGAGTGGTCCTTTTCATTTGAAATTGAATTTATTTTGTACAAAATGTTTGATTTGAGTGAGGAAATGGCCGCTCCAGCAGTATAACAAGTCTAACTCATGCAAACATACTCATTGGGCAAGATCAATGATATATTCATAGTAGTTCTAACCTCTTTCTTTAACACCTCATCACTAACTCATTTAGATCCGATTCAAAATGATCATCACATGTGGACTATTTTTCCAATGACATGTCAATTTCATTACATAAACAAATATGTAATGATATTTAATATTGTTACAGAACAAACACACATACGTAACTCTAAAATTTCCACGAAATATATATACATAGACTTTTAAAAATAAAAGTGCACCGAATTAATATATGCATCATTTTCAATTCATTTAAATTCTCTAAACATCGGTTGCAATCCTAATATAATTTATACTGTAAGAAGATATTTTTTTATGAAGCAAGTCAAGAAAGAAAATGATGAGATCGATGAATAGTGAATACATAAAGTCACTAATATATAAGATTGATTGATTCGTTAACTGGCAATGAACCAAAACAAGAAGCCAAAGTCGACATTCAATAGATTAGATTCTGTTCCAGATGATGTTTGTTACGATTTCCATATATCCACTGAAAAAATCAGATAATACAACAAATCTGTTCATTATAATCACCAACTAAAGTTCCAGTGAAGGACAGAAAACTAGACAAAGATATATTTAATCAACTTCAATCAGGATTTATGGCATGATATATGTATTAACATTAGATCTATCATCCATCACCTTCAAATATAATTTTGTGAGAGGATGCATCTCTTCAAAATAAACTATACTTGTTTAACGTTACAGGTATAATTACAAAATGAAAGATAGGAAAACTAATTCTAATCTAATTCTACTTCTAAGCTAGATTATACTAATATTCTAATCCTAGTCTATTTACATAATCTATCACACCCCGCAGTCGAAATGGGAGGAAGACGAACGCTTAAACTAGATCTAAAATCTTCAAGTAACACCCTGAGAAGTCCCTTTGTGAAGATATTCGCAATCTGGTAGCGAGAAGGAACATGGAGCACACGAGTCTTCCCTTTGGCGACTTGCTCAGAACGAAATGAATACCCTTCTCAATGTGCTTGGTTCGTTGGTCTTGTAATGGATTGCCCGACAAATATATAGCACTGGTATTGTCGGAATAGACCAAAGTCGCCTTCTTAATGGGACAGTGAAGCTCAAGCAATAAATTCCGAATCCATCATGATTCAGAAACGACATTCGCTACTCCTCGATACTCAGCCACAACACTAGAACGAGACATTGTAGGTTGTCATTTGGATGACCACGAGATCGAATTATCACCAAGAAACACACAATAACCAGATGTCGATCTTCGAGTATCCGGACATCCACCATAATCTGCATCCGTGTATGATACAAGATCCGAACTCGAGGACGTGAACATATGAAGGCCGAAAGTGATGGTGCCCTGTATATACCGAAGTATGCGTTCCAACGCATTCATGTGTATATCCTTGGGATCATGCATATGTAGACACACTTGTTGAACAACATATGAGATATTTGGTCGAGTAAAAGTCGAATACTGCAGAGCACCAGGAAGACTCATGTAATGCGTAGGATCATCGTATGGTGAGCCTAGTGTACTACCTAGCTTGGGATTAGTATCAACCGGAGTGGCAGTTGATTTACATGATGACATACCGGCTCGATCAATAATCTCTCCAGCATACTTACGTTGAGACATAAACATACCAGATTTGTGTCGAGTCATCGAAATACCAAGGAAGTAGTTCAATGGGCCAAGATCCTTCATAGCAAACTTCGAAGCTAATAAACCCATAATCGCCGGAGAGATGCTGACGAGGTAGCCAAAATGATATTATCCACGTAAAGTAATAGATATGACATATATGTTCCTTTCTTGTAGATAAATAATGAAGTATCCGCTTTGCTGTTGTAGAAACCTAGAGATGAGACATAATATGTGAATCTCTTACCATGCACATGGAGCCTGTTTGAGATAGTACAATGATTTCTTCAATAAGAAAACATGATCTGGGTATCTTGGATCTCGAAAACCAAGTGGTTGATGCATATAAACGGTTTCCTTGAGTTCTCCATGTAGGAAAGTGTTTTTAACATCAAGCTGATGAATCTGCCAGGACCTTGATAGAGCAAAACTTAGCACCGTACGGATAGTAGCCGGTTTAACAACCGCGCTAAACGTCTCACCACAATCAATGCCAACCTGTTGGGTTTTCCCATCACCTACAAGACGAGCTTTGTGCCTCTCAAACACATCATTAGATTTAAACTAATGAGCAAAAATCCAAATAGAACGGACAATATTAACATCAGGTGTACGGGGTACTAAAACCCACGTCTTATTATTAATTAGAGCATCAAATTCATCTTTCATAGCCGATTTCCAATTCGGTCCTGAAGGGCAGAAACCGGGTTACGAGGAATGGGGGATTTCGTAACTGCCGAGAAATTAATATAATCAAAGCCCTAAGAATTTCGGATGCGGGACACAAGGTCGGGGGACCATTGGCGGAATCGGAGCGGCTGGAAGTGAGGGAGATCCGGGCGGGTCGGTTGGAGCATGGTGGTGGGCGGAAAGGGGCGTATGAGGTGCTGGTTGTGGAGATGGGGCCAGGGAAGGTTCGAACAGCGGGTTGGCAGGGGTGAGAGTTTGAGGCCGGGCAGGTGAACGAACCGAAGAGGGGTAATTGGAATTGGCTTGTCTTTTCTTCCTTGGTCGTTTCTCCGGCGAAGAGTCGACGTAAACCCTTGTTTTTTTGTCGTAATCATCAGCTCGCTTGTGTCTTGATACACTTGGTGTAAAAAAAGAAAAGAAAAAAAGGTAGAATCTCAAAAAAGGAAAGTTTGAGACCTCTAACCCCCCCCCCCCCACGGGCAAAAACAAAAAAAAAAAAAAAAAGAATAACAATTAAAAGGCAGTTGAAGAACCCACCACCCTCCGCAATTTTTCGACGCGCTTCTTTACCCTCCACCTTCGAACATTCACCCTTGCGGCGGCCCATTTTCCTTTCCCGGTGAGTTTGTCGACACAACTACTAAAGTTCAGAGAGAGAAAGCAAAAAAAACTGAGGTAAATGTGGTAAGAGGTAATGGTGTTTACAGTAACAAAATAAGATCAAATCAAGGAATTGTGAAAATATGTTGGAATTCGGACAATTTTGTCTCACCACAGACTGTTGTACGTTACAATGATGAAAGAGAATTGAGGTATGTACTTGATTGTACATGTGTCGGACTAGGGGCTGACATTTGTTATGGTCATTATGGTCATTTCATCTCTTTCTTTTGTCGTGAAGGTTACTAATCGGTTCGTGAATAAGTATTTGACACGGGTAGCAGACCCACTCCCCTCCCTAATTTTGGTGGGAGAAGCAATGCCTAACCAGGGAAGAATATACATGTTTCATCTTATGTCCAATGGGTCTCTAAGCCCATTCATATATGATGGACTTATATAAGACACTCTAGCCCAAATATAATTAACCCAAAGTCATCATGTAGTTGATAACTATTCTATAAGCATCAATGTCATGACTAATTTTAGTTGGGCAATGAGGTGAGATAGTTGTTGGTCTGTATGGAAACATGCAATTATAATTATACATCATTAGATTTTTAACTTATCACTAAATATCGATTCGCTTAAGGTACAGTAAAACGATTGTCTCATCGCATTTTTACTTTATAAATATAAATATAAAAACTATCAATATTAATATTCATATTTACCCTCTAAAATATTTTTAAATATAAAAAATATTTTGTTTAATTATAAACTGTTCATTTTATTTGAAGTATGTTGTCAGACATTGTAAAAGTTTGTTCGTAAAAAAATTGAAAAAGGTATGCTAAAAATTGTCGAGATATTGCTTAATACAATAATACTTCATGAGGCTTTTAGTTCTGTTGGATGATATTGCTTTCTATTTTAGCTATACAGTATAGTTTCTCTTTACAGAGAAAGATTAGAGAAGTATTTAGTATACTACATTTTGTAATGTTTATGTCTGACTATTCAGTTTAAATTTAACTTGGGACCTTTCCTTAATTGATGAGGACTCGCTGCCTTGCCTCCTCTACGGAGCATAAGAGGTACAATACGGCAATACCACTTATTTGGGCCGATCCAAAGATTTGAAGTTACTTACAAAATTTTAAATTAACCTCAAATTAATAGTATAACTTTTAAATATAATAAAATATTTTACATAAAATTTTAATAAATATCCTAATAAAACAATATACTAGGTCCACCGTAGCCTCATTTTCTTGCATTTCATTTTGATGCGACTTCATCTTCTCATCATTTAAATAGAAAATATATCTATTACTTTATTTACTTTTTTTAATATATTTTATCACCATCTATACTAATTTATTCACTTTCTCTTAAAACTTGAATCTCGCTCCACAAAAAGATGAACTAGAGACGAGAGAGTACATAATATATCACTTTAAAATTATAACACTATAAATATTATTTGAAATAAAGCTATATAATATAAATTGTTTATAACATATTTTTATTCATATCTTTAACTCCCTATTACTAACATCTATTGCTAACATGATATTAAATTCGAACCCTTAAAAATTCGAGGCTATGTGCAGTTAAACACACTGCATGGTCTTATACTCGGCCTGCTTTCGATTTCTAGTGATATTAACTTGGTGGATGATTATAATGATCGTTTTAATTGGTTTATTTTTAATTCGATTTCTTTAGATGATTTTATCTCGAGTTCTAAATATTAAAATTGGAACGTTTGGGTGATTCTTTTATATTCATATATTGATATTTCAATGAATTAATTCTTACCAGTATAAACAATAGATTTTTAAAATATATACTGGTGTATAATGAGCCCGATGATATGTGTGCCGTTGGTTATATTTCTCGTATAAGAAAAAGGAAATAATGAGGTGGAGGAGCAACTTCTCAATTACACCAAGCCACTGGTTGATGTTATAAACACCTATGTAATATATTAAGAATGAACTTGCAATTCCTACAACTTTTTTTTACTGCCACTGGTTGATGTTATAAACACCTCTGTAATATGTTAAGAATGAACTTGCAATTCCTACAACTTTTTTTACTAATCAACGATATATTCTCATAATTCTTAAACAAAATTAAACTTGTCTTCAAACTAACATTTCTTTGCAGCTTTTGCCACTTAGAGGGTAATTTGCGTCAAATAAGTGTAAAACTAGTGTAAACATTTAAATACATGTTATTTGAACATTGTGGTTGTATTAATTTTTTTATTCAATTTCTATAATATAAAGACACCAAGTATTACTTACTGCACACGAGATGCCGTATAACTAGTCTTGTATTACATATCTATCTAAGGCTCATATAATTACACAACTAAATTTATGGCGACTCAAAACAAATTGAACATCACAACATATTTTCAAAACCTGTGTTTAAATCATATTATAGGTTGTTTAACCTTGTAAGCTCAGGTATATCTTTCTGTTAGAGGAATGGATTTGCTTCAAGAGGCCCCTAAATCCATGCGGTATGTTTATCCGCATAGGGCCTCGAATTTTTAAGGATCAATTTAATATTATATATAGTGGTAATCGGGAGTTTAAAATATAAATAAAATTTTGTTATAAACAATTAATATTATAGAATTTTCTTTCAAATAACATTTGCAGGAGAGAATATGATAAAGTACGAATAAAATAGGAAAAAAATAAATAAAGTGGGAGATATGGTGATAAAGTAGAGAAGAAGTAAATAAAGTAGGAGATATATTTTATATTTAAGGGATAAAAAGATGAAGTTGGGACGGTCCAGAATGAAATACGAAAGATGAAGTTAGGACGGAGGAAGTATATTGTTTTATTAGTAAGTTGATTCAATTTTTGTGTAAAACATTTTGTATTCTTCTTTATTTTCCTTTTTTTTCTTTAATAAACTAATTATATTACAAGGAATAATTATCACTGTCACCTTATAACTCATTGACTCATGAGAATCACTTTATAACTCCATGCTTCAACCATTTTATCAGGGTCGGTCTTGGCCCTGTGCAGGGAGGCCTTCCGCACAGAGCCCCTGTTTTTTCGGCGCCCCAAATAATTTTTTATTTTTTATATTTTTAAATATAGTACTATGTGTTTGTATATATTATGTCGTCTATAAAAATTACAGAAGACTCTGTTTCCCAGCGGCTATCGAGCTTATGATTTTCCTTTGCCAATGAAAGGTCCCAGATTCAATTCCACCCATTCACATAACTTTTTTTTTATTGGGTAGAGGTGTGGACTCATTTTATCTTGTTGTTTCTACTATTTTATTTATTAATTCTTTAAATATTTTTATTTTCTTACTTTTTCTATCTTAGTTCAACATGTAAACTCATATATACAGTGTCGTTATTTTTAATTATATCGAATTAAATTTAAAAGTTATTTTTATATTTTCAATGTCATACTTACATGTTTAATATAAAGTATAAGCATTTCATTTTAACATCGTTAAATATTTGATACAAAATTTAAGTAGTATTCAATTAGTTAAAAAAAGTTATAGAATATGACTAAGGTACTATATTTGTAGACATTATAAATTAAGCAAAAATAAGTTATATCAAAACTCTAAGTTACACTCATAATTTTTTTTCTAGCTAAATATAATTGTTCACTTAAAATCACACTGTGTTAGATTTCATCTGGATCGACATGATAATTTTTATGTGAAAGGTTCATAAAAGGTTTTTATTTCATCATTTTATTTTTAAAAACATGTATTGTAAAAAGCACAAAAAATCTAGTTACTATTTAGGTTTATGGGCCTTGAATTAAAATTTGACACAGGGCCTTAGATTTTATGGGCCAGCATGATTTGCTATGTTGATGGTTTCTGTCCATGGCAACATTGGCAAGGCAAGTGACAGAATATGTCAAGGGTAGACGCCAATTCACAAGTGCATATGCTTGATTTGTTATTATTTTATGTTCATATCCACTAACAAATCCAAGAAGAAAGACAAAAACCGTTGTCCCAATCCATACTGGCTAACTCCATTTAGCTCACAATGCAAGTTAGTACAATATTCAATTCACATATTTGTATGACAATCGATAGCTTCTGTTAAAATTTTCAAAAAAAAATAAATTCCCCAAACTGTCCATATTTGTACAATCATTTATGCCGTGTTTGTTATATTGTTGGAGTAGACTTCTATATCAATCAGTCCCTTTAATATTTGAAATGAAAATTAATCTTGTATTACATATCTATCAAAGGTAATTTGTTGATGTGATGTGTCTCAGTTGAGTTATCTGTTGAGAATTGCAGTTAGGAATAGGAAATCGGAGTTCGTTGATTCGGTCTAAAGCAGATGTAAATGTCAGGAATTTGGCGGGAAAATCGGTTATTTCATTAGCCGTTGAGTCTGGAGGAGATATTGAGATTGTTAAGATACTGATTGATTCCGGTTTCGAAATCGACGGGAAGGAGCATAGTGATCTGTTTCTACATGATGCTTCCAGTTTGAACAGAGTTGATTTGTTAGAATTTCTGATAAGTTCGTTTTATGTAGATGGTATCCTGGAAGCAATGAATTCGATTGGGCAAACGGCTCTTCACATTGCTGCGATTCGCGGACAAATGGATTTGATTAAGTATCTAGTATTGTCAGGGATCGATCCTGATGTTACCGATTCAGCTCAATGGACTCCTCTCCAGTCTCCACTATTCTCATGAAGGCCACTTGGAAGTTGTTGAGTTATTTCTCAATGTTCGAATTTAGCCAAGTATGCAATTACCAATGAAGGGAAGACTGCATTTGCATTGGCGTTGAAGAAGGGCCATTCCATGCGTGCCTATACGACATGTTGCAATTGGGGGATCTGTTGCAGAGGTCTGGAGCCTGGACGGATGGATGATTATAACGCGATAAGGTTCTTGTTGGCGATCAGAATGGTTGGACATTGGTCCACTACATTCGGGTTCGAATTCACCGGTTCTTCCTCCCGGATAATTGTTGAATTTTGTTGCCGGATTATTGTTTCCATTTTATTTCGTAAATTTTCAGTTGTTTCGCGCGATCGTTACCGGATGATTGTTGAGTTATTATTGTTTCCATTTTATTTCTGATGTTTCGCACGATTGTTATCGGATGATTGTTGAACTTGTTGCCAGATTACTGTTTCTATTTTATTTCGCAAATTTTATGTTGTTCACTAAAGAAGAAAAACACATGAATCGCGACAGACGAATTGTTGTTTATAGTGACAAATAGGCATTTTATTTTGTCCAATTACAACGACGGGTCGTCATTATTTGAATTTTTAAAAGAAATTAAAAAATGAGTAAATGTGTCGTCTAATCCGCCGCGAATAGCGACGAATAAACTATTCGTTGCCCCAGGTCTCCATGGGGAGGGGGGGGGTGGAGTTTTAATTGTCGCCCCATTCGTCGACAATGGATTGGGCGATCGGAATGAGTCGTTAATAATTCATCTTCAACCACCATTTGTGATATTGTTAAGTTTGTGTTTAGCTAATGAGTGAACCTTCTCGGCTTTATCGCGTAACCATATTTCTAGGATTCACATTCTCTTGAGATATCTAAAATCCACTCATGTACATGGGATTTTACTCTTGAAAGGGTTCGCATACATTGATTGGGCAATGTGTTTGGAGACAAGGAGATCTATCATCGGTTATACAATTTATTTAGGTGATTCTTTATACAATTTATTTAAGTAATTCTTTATACAATTTATTTAGGTGATTCTTTGATATCTTGAAAGTCAAAGAAAGAATCTACAGTTATCAAATCTTCAGTTTAAAGTTTAAGCATAATACAAGGCAATTGAATATACATAATGTGAATTACAATGGTTGTTATATCTACTTGTTAATCTTCTGTTGGAATTTATGAAGAAAAGAATTAGTAAAATATGCCTTGTGGGGTATGGTTGCTATGAGACTACTTCTTTAT
>JAYMSP010000864.1:0-40025 GCA_036897095.1 Plantago elongata | reverse complement strand
GGGGTGAGGTGTTATTAGGTACGCAATAAAACATGGTTTGCCGCATAATGATGTAAAACTGTAAGATGAAAGCTGTATTTGTCTAATATTCGTATCACGAATATTTTAGCAAAACTAAAGTTTGGAGGAGACAAGGCGAAGATACTGACAAAAGATTGAGAAAGATCCAACAAGACTAGCAACAAACCCACCACCTGGAAATTCCTGATTTCTTTTCCAATTACAAGGTGAGGAGTAATAATGGAGTGATAACACAAACAGAAACTCTATTGCATACTGGGAATCTTCAAGTTATTTCCAGAAGTTCACTGGAAGAACTTTCATAAGATAATAAACTGGGCTCAAGTCCATATAGGCCCAGTTGACACCTAGTCACCTACGACAAACCAAATCTCACATTCCCTTGCTTCAGCTTACAACAGAGCTACTTATTATGTTACTGAGAAAGCAAATGAACATGTGTTGTTGGAAATGTCAGTGTAGGGTTTTCCAAGATGGCACAAGAAAATTCTGCAGAAGACCCACTGACCAGATCTTGTGGGGTTCATGATAAGGCAAGCACCACTAATTTTATGTCAATGATATCAGTCAGGCCTTACAAATACACATGTATGACCTTCACAACAATCATAATAGAGGCCATAATTTTTAACAGTTCTTGTAACAGCTTATATGCTGCAGAGCTTGCAACAATAGATTAATCCAAAGTCCTTAGGCTCAGACAAGCTTCAGAATTTCAACTCTACATCTCATCCAGTTTCTAAACATTTCATACTAGCACATAGATGCACTAGTGGAGAATGTAAATCCTTCCTCATAACAGATAAGTACCAAGCAAGATTGACAGGAAATCACAAACCTGAGAAAATATCAGCACCCGGTGTTTTGTCTCGTGCAACCTATTAAGCAGCTTATCAAGTAAGACCAGCTTCCCACTACTAAGGATTACTCGCTCCAGCTTGGTGCTACCCAAGATATTAATATCCCCACCATAACCATGGTCTGCACTTTCAAATAGAAATGGATGATTGCAGCATTTCTTCAACTCCACCACAATATTCAGAAGTGAGACCTGCATAAGTTAGCAAACTAAGTGAGAGAAATTCTATCACCTAATTTCTGCAGGTTGAACATTCAAAATAGGCAAAACCATATGGGACATGCCAACAACTTGTTATGAGCTTTAACCTATACAAACCCAATTGGATAATGAATCACAGCATATTAGCTGAATGCCCATCAAATAAAGTCATGTAAGAGTCTAACTACTGGCAAAGCACCAAATGACTGAATGAGTTGCAAAGAAAGAAGAATGGTTCAATGCAATCTACCAACAGGATTCAAACAATCCCATAAGACTGACCTGATTGCCACGGACCCCTTTATTCAAATCTTGAAAGTTGCGTTCCAAAATCCACTTATAATACCTGACAAATTTTATTAGAAAAATTATTAACAAAAATAATCACTCATGCCTATGAATAAATTACACAACACTTACTGTTTCTGCAAAGGTGACATTTCAACCCTGAGGATGCGCTCAATCTTTGGTGGCAAAGACTTCTCTACATCTTTTATAACTCTTCTTAAAATGTGTGGTCTCAACTCCGTGTGCAAATTGGCAAGCTAGAGAGAAATGGAAAACAGGTTTTGATTGTAGTAGTGTGGTATTGCCAAATCAAAGTGACAAAGAAATCCAAATGAAAATGTCTATGCAGAAATTCAGTAATACCTCCATTTCATTGAATGAACTAAGATTCTTGTACCTCTGTACAAAATCATCCTTACTCCTAAACTTGTCAGGATCAAGAAAATGAAGCAATGCCCTGGAATTGTGGAGTGGTTAAAAAATTAGCAACATCTGATATTGAGGATAATAACATATGCTGGCAGAACAAAGAAGTCAATAACACTGAAAACAACCAAAAGATTGTCAACAAAACAAACATCCACTCAATTTTTGAACTTTCCTTCAAGATTGCACTAAAACTTGGAAACATTTTGCTAAAAGTTAAAACACTTTTTGAGAATTTAATAAATTTATGGCAACGAAGCGCAGCTCAGTTGGTAAGACGCTTCAACTCCAACCAATAGGCCGGGGGTTCGAGTCACCCTTTAGCCGTTTCAAAAAAAAAAATTGAGAATTTAAAACCAAGTTTTTATCACATACTAAAAATAAGCACAGCATAAACCGAACAACATTTAATTCATTAAATGTGATCTTAAAGTACCATAGCTCTTCAACACTGTTTTGTAGCGGGGTGCCAGTGATTAGCAACTTGTTCTTTGTGCTGAACTCCTGTAAGAACAAATCACCAGTGACTGTTTGAGTAGCTAGGCAGCAGGAAGGAAAGGTTGGATTCAAATTCAACAGAAAAGATCACCATACCAACAATGAGATATACAAAGACGCCTCACTATTTTTCAACCTATGTGCTTCATCAACCATGAGGTAGTTCCACTTTATCTTTGAGAGTACAGCTTTATCCTTGAGTAAAACCTCATATGTAGTCAGGAGTGCTTCAAACTTTATATTCCTACCTGGTTTTGTATCATTGAAAAACTCATACTGCTGACAGACCTGCAATTTGATGGAAATTATAGATTGGCTGTATCTTCACAACATACTCACTTAATCACAAAAAGGTCAATATCCAACGACTACCTTTGTTCATAAGTTCATAACACTGAAAAATGACAAATAATTACCCGATACATTCAGAGTTCAGCTACAGAAACATCATGCAAGCACAGAAAGGAGACATGCATGTTGTACTCCATTGAAATAAGCAACGACCAGAACATTTTGCTACAGATGAGAATGATTGATTTATATTTATGAGAAATCCTTACGAATACTTCCTCCGTCCCGCTAAAAAATGTAGATATTCCTTTTTGGGACGTCCTGCTAATTTAGCCCGTTCCCTAAAATAGTAAAAAAGTAAAACCCACAAACCCCACTATCTCATACTTCTTTTCATTCTTTATCAGTTCTCTCTCTCTTATCTTTCATGCTTTCTCCATTCTTTATCATTTCTCTCTCCAACAATATTTGTTTATTTAAAATAACACGGCCTAACGAACCGGGGCAGAGGGACTACTTGTTTTTCCTTAACTATAGGAAAATCCATATCACATGAGTGAAGATTGGGTGAGTGTGCCATACACTTGGGGTCGAAGTGGGGCGGAAACAATATCTTTTTCCTTTATGGTGTTACAAAATATTGAGTTTTACATTTACAAGAATTTTACATATTTTATAGGGAAAGAGGAAAGAAAGTTCACCTAGCTTGAATCTAAAGCTCACAACAACTGGTAACCCTCATAGAATTGAAGTGTATCTTTCAGTGTTGGAGCACGCACTGGCGAGTTTTCCTATATATTTTATCCAGTATCTACATTCTCTAGTCTCCAACAAAATTGAAGTTCAACATTCTTCTGGAGAATCTCCTAGTTTAAAAGCAGAGTGACAAGAAATCTCAGCCAGGACAATACATCTGAGTTCTTCCCGATTTTTTCCTTGCTAACATGTAAATTAAAAATAAACATATATAATAAGGATCCTGTTGTGCGATAAAAAAGTTAAATAGTGTTACGAAGCACGAAAAGGCCACCAAACAATTGTAGCAAGCAATTAGTGATGACAAATTAAAATCCACAATATACTACGTAAGAGCAGCAGTCATACTTAAGTGCTCAAAATCCAGCAACAAAACAATACCCATAGAAAGAAAGGAATGTATCTACCTCACGGCTAGCACGAGTTCCAACATATATAACGACATTCATGTCCGGCAACCACTTTCTAAATTCTTTTGCCCAGTTCGACAACGTAGATAGTGGAACAACCACTAGAAATGGTCCTTGGATTTGCTGGGCATTCTGTTGAATTAATAATAGATGAGTATCAAGAATAAAGAAATCAACGAAGTCGACCAACAACGTTGACAGTAAATACCTGTAGAAAGCCAAGCATTGAAACTGACTGAACAGTTTTACCAAGACCCATTTCATCAGCTAATATGACATTTGTGTCATTTCTCCAGCTGTTCTGCAAAAAGGCCACTGGTCACAATCTTTGCATGTACAAACTAATTATCGTATCTAAGAAATCTGCAACAGAGAAACTTAACCAGAACTGGGCCGCACCTGTTAACTAAGAAGTTTAGACCTTCAAGCTGATAATCTCGAAGGTTCCCCCCTTTTAACCACTCAGGCTGCTCATCAAGTTTCCTGAGACTACCTGACCAAAGAAGCACTCTTTTTAAGAAAGCATGGTAACATTGATAATAAAATAATTATAACATAGAAAAGAAACTAGGTAACAACCACCATAGAAGAAAAGTATTTGGAACTATATCACATCGCCTATTGCAATTTTAAATTAATGTGACTCCCAAGTCGATAACGAAGTGCAGCTCAGTTGGTAAGACGCTTCACCTCCAACCAATAGGTCGGGGGTTTGAGTCACCCTTTAGCCGTTTCAAAAAAAAAATATGACTCAAGCGTATAAAATGGAAAATAACTATAAGGTCCAAATCATTGTTCGTTTTTGCTCTAAACCCCATTTCTTAAGAACACATCTGATGAAGCTCACAATATTGCCCACAAATTAATATGTGATTGGACATAATTGACATCTTCACTAATATTTAAAATAGAAATTAATCACTCCCTTATTTTAGGATCTTAAGTTGAAGGATTCTATTAGACTATCTCTAGTCAGATTCTTTTAGGAAAAAGAGAAAATTGGGACCGACATTCGTGTTCTGTCAATATAACTCTTCCCAAATATGAAGTCAGTAAGCACAAGTTTAAATAGGTGTTCAAACTGCTGGTACGTTCACCCATCGACGAGCGTTAATAATAACTTTTGAGTGCTGTGGTGTTGATATATACCAGACATTGGTACTAGCAGCAAATATTAACATTAGTACCGGGTATCAAGATATGGTGATATTCAATTGAAAGAGGCAACACCGACCAACGGGTACCAAACCAGAGAACGAGAATTATACTTACGAGCAAGAAATTAAAGAAATTCAGACTGGCAGTGGTATGATAGAGGCAACAACATGGTACTGATGGTGGTATAGAGGGTCTAGTGGAACTGGTTTCTGGAAGAGAAAATATGATATAAGTGGCACGGGATGAGAAAATATGCTTCAATAAGTCATTTTGGCCTACACCAGGAAAAGAATGGAGATGGAGGACAGCGTGAAAAGTGGGAACTGTGGCGCTTTCATAGAGTAGAGTGGAAATAGTTTCATTGAACAAAAACATATGCAGCTATTACCTTAAAGTTTTCACCGCTTACTTATTTACTGCTTGCTATTATTACTAATAATTATATTAAAAGGATATTAGAGGGGGAACTACACTACTATTTCTAGATTGGGGTCACAGCAATTATATAACATAATACAAAGACTTTTTCCGGTTGTAAAACCCAACACATCTAGCTTATCAGCAATGGCATAAGTGTTGTAGTGTAGTATAGTAAACACCTTTGCTTTTCCTGCGCTGCATATCGACAGTCTTCCCTTGCACCATTATTGCACCCTCTCGAACCTGCAAGGACATAATCTCTATATAAGATAAGACAAGATGACAACACGAAAGTATAAAAAGATTTACCACAAACTGCCTGTAAGATTTCATAGCATACGAGGCATTGAACAATCGAAACCAATGAAACCATAAGATACGAACATTAGCCAACAACTTAGTAGTGACCAGAAATCACCAATTAATTTGTGAACATAGAAAGATAGAAAATGACAACTCATTTTTGTATTCCTCTTTCAATAAAACATGTCTGTAACAAGCTACTTAAGGGACTTCCCCCCCCCCCCCCCCCCCCAAAGAAGCCAAAACTCTCTAGCCAAAACTATCATCTCTATCTATTGCATCAAGATTGAAAAGAGTATTGTAGACTTGTGGACTTCAAGAGGATAAAAACAACAGGCAAGTTTAAACATGATTACTTTCACTCAGAGTGACATGATAGTATCTACTATTGTCAAGAGAATCATGAGAAACAGCGAACCTAAAGCACAGGTAATAAGAAAATATACCTTGTACTCATCAATAGCGTCTTGGGCGAATGAAATGTCCACATCCTTCTCCCTGAATATAATATATAACAGTGAATAGAAATAGAGACCTTTATGGGTTGAAAATTTTGTATTGGTGATGGCAAGCATAAAGTGGAAATTTTCAAACCTAGGTCCCAGAATAAGAACTCAAGTGCAAACTATAACATCGTTCAAAGACAAGACTAGGCAAACAGCCAAAGTAATCTAAATCATAATCCAATTACCATGTAACTTCGGCGTAAGATAGTCCCTTCCACTTCACCAAATATTCAGGCACCACATCACCCAAACTATCTTTGGTCAGTCGGTCAGCAATAACTCTCTCCACCTGAATTCACAAATAAAAAAAAATCAGTCATTACAAAGGTAAAAGTAAATCAAGTAATAAATGAACCAGGGATAATGGTACAGAAGAAACAAACCTGACTGTTCTGTTTGATGATGTCCAAGTCCATCTCTTTGCTTACATCATTTACCTCAATCTAGCAAACACATAGATTTAGAGTAAGAAACATGTAAGCCAACCGGACCATGCAGAACAGGCAAGAGTAATATTCAGTTTAAGAAAATGAGAAAATCAACGACATAGATGGAAGATAAATAAAATAAGCAAGCATAACTTCTAGGAATAATCTTATATTAGAGTCGAAATCTACAGAACTTAAAGCTCCGAAATGGAAGGAAGTTCAGTGTCTATAAACCACCACATTCAATATGCATTCAGTATTCCCAGAGTTAATGTCCAATGACAAACAAAAAAACAGACCTCAAATCAAAATGCTAATGTCAAACAAGACTATCTTTATGAGCACACGTTGGTGGAATCTGCAACAAGTCGATAACCAAAGGCTCAATTCGGTAACTGCATACTCCATTGGTCCATCCATCCCAGATTGATTTGTAAGCCTTTTCCTTATTTGGCATTCCAGCCTTTACATTCATTTTCCGACATATCCTACCACACCCACTGACTCGCATATTATAAATTGCAACTTCACCAAACTTTGTGAAATACTTTATGTTAATTCACTATCCATTCTATGTTCCTTGTTATTTGGATTGTTTCGTTAAACAATACCCCACTAACAACTTCCATTCATTCTTTACTCACTTTCTGAAACTACCCCATGCCAACACAAATCTGAGGCAGAGGCATAAGTGTTTTCTTTCATCCAAGGACAAAAAAAGAGAGAGAAGAAAAAACAAATTAGCAAAGTTCTCACAGCATGCCTAGTGATCAATAACCCTAAGAGCCTAATTATATTGACGATGACGACCAAGTGTTCTTTTCTTAACACCACTAGCAGAAATGCATTTCCAGTTGCTCGTCTGTCTTGATATACATGAATATTATTACTTCAAAATGTAAAGGGCATAATAAGATTAAAACACAGTACTGGGTTAACTAAAGACACAAACCTTTGATCAAAAAAGTATATGCTCCCACACTTGATATTACCATAAAATTAAAAATATAGCAAGTAACTGACAGGATCTTGATTACGAGCATAGTCATATATACCTCCTCACGTGATACTGTCCTCCGGTATTTCACATCTTCCATTACTTTCTTGGTGTAATTTACAACCTTCTTAAAACCACTGAGCTGGAAATTACAACAATAATCAATCATTACAAATGTATACCGCAGTGCTTAAAGATAAAATTTCAAGTTCAACATTTATAAGCTCTAAATTTTCTGATGAAGCAACTAGTACCAATTACTTACATTTTGCAATTCCGAAAATGGTTTCCATTGACAGTGCAAATGGGACTGCCCTTTCCATTTTATCAAAAACTCCATCTCATTCCAGTCTGGCTTTGATTCGTACAAACAGCTCAACAGCACTGGTGCAGTTGATTTATTATTCCTTTGAGCTTCTTCAGCCAATCCCTTCGGTTGATGCCATAATACCTTCTCAATTGCGTCAGCATCTTCTTCCAACATTTCATCCTTTAAAAAACAATATTAAAAACTCAGCATGAAGAAAAACTCGTCCATTAAGTTAAAGTAGATGAAAACATGGTTATCATAAACATAATTTTCAGATGAGTTGGAGAATGCTATCCACAAGAGCATATGGAGGCATATCAGAAATATAAACTAGACATGAACTGCTACTATCAGTTTAATTTAAATCACAAGTAAATGCCTAGGAAAAATATTTGCATTATATTACAATGGCTCTATGAGTGCACCATTCCAGATTCAACAACAAAATTCAATAGCATATACACACCTTTTGGTTCTTCTTTTTTTCATCAGCATCCTCACTGTCATCACTTTCGATATAAGACACCTTCCTTGTTGAACGATTTGATGTCCGGGGTTCACTATTCCTCCCTGAAACATTGGCAGGAGCAGAACGACCAACATTCTTTCTACGGTGAGTTCCAGCTCTCCCTCTAGTACTACTAAAATCATCTAAACTACCGTTTTCTGAGTCTTCATCCGATGATTCTTCTTCATATTCCTCAAATGTTCTAACTGTCTTTCGCCGACTCGATGGAGCATGCAACTTAACTTCTCTTCTGAAGTTCACATTACGACCACCTTTAACTAATTGCTTGGTCCTGCCTTTTTTTATATATGGTTCGTCATCATCAGAAACATCCAAATCATCCTCGTCAACATTATCCTCGTCAGATTCTCCGCCACCCCAATCTTCATCTTTGTCCTGTGTGCGAAAGGAAAACTAGTTCAGAGGTTTATCTTGCCGTTAACAAAATATAAAAGGAGCCACCGTATCCTCTTCAGACTCTCTGGAGCGAAAAATTATATTAAGACGGCAATATACACAAAAGACTAGATAATAAATTAGTTAAAACTTGACAACCTCAGTTACATTCAAAATATTCAATGGCTAGATTAGTTAATTATTGACAACCTTGTTTTCCCTGCGTCCGCTTGTGGTAGCGCCATAATCAGGTTCAAAGTCGGCATCATCCGGATCATCTTCTGCAAGCAACATAACATCAAATTTTGACACTGGCAGTATTTACAAGCTGAAGCTTGTCTTCCAGTATATTCATTAGGTGTGACAAAATCAGCATCATTAGAAAGTTATTAAGCAGCAATTACCATCTACTTCATCATCATCTTCATAATCACCATCTTCATCTTCATATTGGTTAACTTTCATCCCCTTTGGTTTCCTAGAGTTACCGCCAGGAGCAGTGGAACGAGGAGGCGGCTTTGAACCAAACCTACCTGAATGGTTCACTGCTTTATGATGATTTAGAGAGTCACTCTGATAATCACCATCCTGTTCATAATACTCATCAGATAACATCTCATCAGCAGGAACAGCTGCTTGATGCCCTTTACCTGACACTCTCTTATGCCTAATGTCGTCACCTTCATATTCCATCACATCCTCTGCTCCATCAGACTCTTCCTCAGCTTGCCCTTCAAACCCTTTATACTCTGATCCACTCTTACTCTCGTCCCCAGACTCTGAAGCTCCACATGACGTAGTGGGCTGGCAATCTTTCCAGAAACTCGAACCCCATTTCTCACTTGTAGTTGCTTCCCTGGCTTGAGGTTCCACATTGCCTATGTGTCCATACCTATGCCCATCTGCTCCAGCATCTTCAGCCGGTGCCCGCTCTCCTATCTCGTTCGTGTCTACGTCCTCACTAATTCTACCAGAGTTATAATTCAGCTGCTGCAGATGAGAACGGTTTTCCTCGTGGGATGTAAAGTTCCTATAATCCATGCCCTACTGCTTGCATGGACGTGCTTGCAGTGCCCCAACACCAAATCCAACCACCGCGTTACACACTGCAACGCTCCTCCGAAACCTCTGTCAAAAAGCAAATGAAAACGAAATCATTCAGTGATCTACACAACCAAACCAAAGCTACAAGGAATCAAAATCATTCATCACACAACAGTCTGAGCTAACGTTCACAAAATTCAAACAAAAACGCATGGATCGCTAGTCAGCACAGCTACACAACGTATACATCCAAAACCCCCAAATCCAAATCGAAACCAAAACCCTAACCAATCCGAAAAACGAAATTCATTCACCAAACGCAAAGCCGATTACCAGATTCTACACACACACACAAAAACTGACCTCTATCAAGCAAAAAAAAAAAGCAAAAAAATCGGTCAAGGGTATAATCGGAAATCGGAACCAACAGACCGCCGAACGGCGATGAATTAATGCTTGGGTAGCTGTAAACGCGACGGCGGGAAAAATTTGGTATTCAAAAACGATGCCGTATTGGGAAGACGAGTGAAATGGCTCGTTAGAGGATGAAATAGCGGTTTGTTTGTGTCTTTGATGACGGAAACAGATTGTGGATTGGTACGTGAAGCGAATCGAGAGATCGAATTCGATCGAAAATCTGAGAGTGGATTTTGGTTTTACCTGTCTGTGTGTGTGATTATTGTTCGATGAGCTTTGTTGGAAGAGAAAGGTATGTGTATGTATTGGAAGAGTCTTTTGTTGTTTTGAGAGAGAAAGAAAGAAAGAAAGAAAGAAGGGTAAGCAATTCAATTGGGTTTTGTTTTTTGTTTCTGAGGTTATTTTTCGTTTCTAGGGTGATTTGATTGATGGATCATAGATAGATAATAAACTCTGGATTTATATATGAGATGGGATGAGATGGTACAATACAACTACAACTATGAGAGTTAATTTGGTTCGCGTATGACCTAGGGTAATGTATCTAGATGAATTTCAGATGTCACAATTAGTGTCGATTTTCTTGTAATTTGAACTACCGATTAGTGTAAAATTGTCAATATGATATTTAATTGACGATGCTCTACAATTTAGTGAAGTCGTGCCTCAATATCATGTACTACATCCTTTAATTAGCTTCGTCAATCCTTGTCTTTCATGACTTTAATAGTCACATTTAATTTATAAATTATAATTATTTTACAATAACCAACTAGTTATCATTACGAAATACATTTATCTCATAGTTAATGACCAAATAGTTTTGTTATAAACTTATGACTTTCTTTTCTTCTTTTATTTATTTTAGTGTAACACTCGAGTTCATATGATGATGAAGACCTTGGTTAAATGTTCATGTTTTACAATAGTATATAAACTTTCAAATAATAAATTGAATGATAGAAAATTTGGGATTAAGTATTTCCACTTCAAGGCCCATAATGACGCCTGAAAAATAATATTTATATATTGACTTTCCAATTTAATAAGTTATTTCAGTTTCATAATATAAGAGTGTATATATTCATTTATTATCATATATTACTGATAATTGTGCCGGGAACTCACATTTAAACGAGTATAGACTCATATGCATGAGCATAAATGACTAATAAGACACTACGTATCAATTTAGATCAACTTAATAACCCTCAACGTTGATACTTTAAAAAACTTATTGACAAATACACACATATTATAGAATATGCTCTATGTTTTGGAGAATGTAACTCCGGCCGGTGGCATACAATCAGTGGCGGAGCCACACCATGGCAAGACAAGGCAATTGCCCGCCTCAAAATTGGTGCAAAATATATAGGGTATATATGTTCAAGATTTTTTTATCAATTGCTCATCTACTCTGCATCATTCTTCAACATATTAGGGTTTGAATCATTCATTATTTTAATACTATTATCATATTCTCCACAAATTCTATAAGCATACGGTATAAAAACGGACCTATATTATTAATAAAAACGTTCATATTTTTAATAATAATGTTTATATCATTAATATTGGTGTTCTCATACAAAAAAAATGAATTATGTTAATGACATGGATGTTTTAATTTACACGAATGTTTCAATTAACAACAAAATCTGCCTCTAGAAGACTTGATCCTCTACTATGAGTGCAATCTTATCTTGTTTGACTGAATTTATCGGCTCCGCCATTGCATACAACTCATGTATCACATATAACATAATTCTACCAACATATAATGTATTAAAAAGAGTTCACTCAACTAAATTACATATTATATCATTAAAATTACAAATCCTTCTCTCTTTTCACCTATTTAAACGTTTAATTTTAAGGAAGGAAATTATTGATATCGTCAAATACTCCACAACCCCTACATTGTATATTAAATCGTCTCCAAGCAATATAAAATATTTTAATACCCCAGACTGTAGCATTCCAAACTATACTTGTTGGTATACAAACACTACTATCCGATGCTCGTACAATTTTGCATCGGTTCATATACTATTTAGTATTATAATTTCCAAGCATACACTCCTTATTGGTAGGTTGATTTTGTCACGAAAAACCAGAGAACTGAAATTACACTTCCCTGTAAAAATCCGTATTACTCTCCCTATAGATTATGTGACGACGTGGTGCTGTCCCTGTTGCACCATTGAGGTCCACAATCTCACACCAAACTACAGTAACATTCCCATCTTTCTTCAATCCCTACACTCCCAAATCACGAGATCATTCAGCAATACTCGCAAAAGCAAAACAAACTACTCTCCTTTTTTGCCAAGCTGAATCTCACTCCCAAGAATGGCTTCCTGTCGGTTCCATTTCACTCCCCTCAATGTTTTCTTACAGTCCAGTTCAAACAATACAAAACCCAGTTCAAGATTTTGTAGAGTTACTAGTGTTTTGAGACCCTCAATTGCAGCAAAAGAAACTGGTCCTGCTTTTTCTTACAGGAAGTTTGTTGATTTTGCTCTCGAAGAAACTCGAAAGTGCACTCAACTGTCTCCTTCTCCTTTGCAGGTCAGGAGAAGCTCATACTCTATTGTCAACTTGTTACTGTTTGTCAATTATGCTGCACAGTAATTTGTGAGCTAGAGAGTAGAGACTAGAGAGCATGTTTTTAAAATACCCGAATGTAACATATGAATAGTAAATCGATTTTATGCGAGTGAAATGGAGTTTTTTAGTTGTACCGACTTTAATCGACCTTAAGTTGTATGTCAAACAGTTTAGTGAATTATAGTTGGCATAGTTGGCTACAGTACTGGGTTGTTTCGAACATGATAATTTAGATTTATAGTAGTAATTGGTAGTATCAGTGATACCTGATCAAAATTTATATTCTCTGTTCTTTTCAAGATGTTCGTAACTGTAGGTATCAGTAGTATTTAATTCTGCTCATAACAGGGTAATTTTCGAGTAAGTCCCTTATAAAATCGGGTTTACACACAACAATCTGTTGGCGTTGGTCACACTTATTTGAGCATGTAGGCGTACAGACGGCTTTTTTCACATATTTGCAGGAAATTTGATGTGGTGGTTGAAGTATTATTGTTCAATTTATTCAGGACAAGTATAATTTTCTGGAATCAAATGATGGGAGGGCGGAGCTTCAAATGCACTCCTATGAATCACCTAAGATTAGGCTATTCAGGAGTTTGTCTATCGAAGGGAGTGATGGGATGCAGGTTCATACTAGTTGCCCTTAACTTTTTTTCTCAAGCACTTGAAAGCAGATGTTGCCATATGTTGGCTTATTTCTAGAAATTGATCTCACATGTATTGTATTATAATTAATCGTAATTCATTACGAATGAGCTAGTATGCTATTCAATGTGCCCATCATGTTATCTAGGCCAATGCTTTACTGGTTATATGGAGAAGAATAGAAGATACATGAGGCCAGAAATATATAGTTATGAGAAGTTCTTCGTTTGTGTGCACTAGTCTGCTCTTATTGCAATGCTTTAATAAACATTATATGCAGGTCCTGGATCTTGCAGTGTTTCCCAGACCAGAGTTCGATCTTCCAATATTCTGTGCCAACTTTTTTACCACACCGAGCATGAATATCATTGTATTGTAAGCTGTTTTTCATTGTATTGTAAGCTGTTTTTCATTGTATTGTAAGCTGTTTTTCGAATTTCCAGTCTCTACTTCGAGAACAGCTCCTTAAGTACTTTTGAGCCAGCAACCCTAGAGCTAGTTTCATCTCTTTTTCATGAAATCTCAGACTATAAATGTTTCTTAATGATATAGGTTTATCTGATTTCAGGGATCTGAACCCGTTGTATGATGTCACCATCCGAGAGGATTACAAACAGAAGTACTATAAAAGTTGTATACCACTTGGAGTCAAGTACACTGAGGTTAGCAAATTTTAGTCTCTAAAAGATACAGTCTAAGCTTTCATATGCTATTTGTTATGCTGTCATCTAAACTGAGAATGGTGATTTAACACAGATTTCATGCAGCTTTTGCCCTGGGGAGGGAAGATCACCAGTGAATCTATGAAATTCTTCTCCCCGATTATCATATGGACCAAGTTTCCTCCAAACCAGGACAAGTACCATGCTTTATATTCTGCTTTCAAGGATTATTTTAAGGTATACATATATCTATTAGTTGTATTGTGTCTATTAGATGCGTAACTACAATCTAAATGAACTTAACAATGTTCAGTGAAATCTCTCACCTAATAAACTTGGATATGCACCTCCAGGCATGGCTTGAGCTGATGGACAGGGCATCAGAGGACACTAATATTCCTCAGCTTACGTCCAATCTCGAAGCACATCATAGGTATCTCACCTGGAGAGCCGAAAAGGTAGGTGGCGTTCACATTTAGCTTAGTAGTTGCTGTAGCAGTCTAGTAATCTTGCATGGCCTCATGGACTGATGGACTGATTTGATTCAATTCAAAATCATATATTTGTGACTATCAGTAAGGTGTCATCTTCATATCTCTATATATAAATTACGAGCATACTTGGTTGGTCTTTAGGATGCCACGGCTAATATTTTTCTTCGTGTTCTGACATGGAGAAAATGAACTAAGGTGCAATAACATTTCTGACTTTGAGTCATGCATTTAACTCTTTACTAGCCACACAAACCTCCATTACTGAATTATGGCTTTGTACTCTTAGTGATTAGTATCATTCTCCCTATCTATTGACCAATTCTTTTGGTTTTGGACTGTCTGCTGCACTTCTGCCAGCGGACCCAGAAACCCGGTTAATAACCTGACATATGGAAGTTTGCTATTTGTTGTCATGTGATTCATGAATTACGATTTTTTGGGTTGTAAAATAAGAACTAACTTTGTATCAGGATCCTGGTCACCAAGTTTTGAGAAGATTAGTTGGGGAAACTCTTGCCAAGGTATTTCTAGATGATGGTTGTGACTCATCGTTTGCCCAATAATTCAGTGTTTTCTTACTTTATGTCATGGACTGCGAACATGAATGTCTCCTATTAACAAACTTGATTACCATGCAGGAAATAATTCAGAGCTTTCTCTTCAATGGGATTGATGATATGGGAATCAAAACGTTCACTGATTACTTCCCAGAGTACAAGTGCGAGGATGGAACAGTAAATAAGAACCGCAGCATGATTGGGAAATCATTTGAAAGCCGTCCATGGAATGACAGAGGAGAATTTATTGGCGGTACATTTTGAGGTAGATCTATGTGCATTATCAGTTTATATAGCTCTCTTATTTCCCACTTGACATGTTTGTACAATAGTATGATAACTTTCGTAGTTCACCAATGGTCTATCCCACTTTGTACTGTATTCCTATCTGTAGCTAGGTTTTCTCATGTAACTGTCAATGGCAATGCCAGAAATTTTGTAGGAGATGAGTAATGGACTAATGGTGTAATGGTTTCAGTCTTTTCCAGTATTTAAACTGAAAACCAAGTTGCAGAGTGACAATAAATCTAAAGAAAGTGATTTTATCATACTCCATATGAAGCTATGAACAGAAAATGAAAAGAAGAAACAGAAACAGTTTCTCTTCGATTGTCATTTACTCGCATTTCAAACTATATATAACTATTTGCTATAGAACTTTACATTTCAATGTCCTAAAACCCACATCCAAGTATATAGTTGATGGAATGTTGTCTGGATAACAGTCATTTCTTGGCGGTCTTGAATAATTCCTTCCACATTTGCGGGTCAGTTCCTGGTCCTTCGCCCTGCATTATTTCAAATTCCTTGGTCAGGTAAAGATAAGTTCAAATGTAGCGCCTAATGGGAAGAAAACAAAGTGATTCATTATTTACCTGGACCGAGTTGATTTCGTATGTTTGACCTTCTGTGAAATCCATGTCCAACACTTGAATGCAAGCTTCTGCAACTACGATCCTACTAGCCTCACCAACAAGTGTATCCCCTGCGAAAATTATGTAGAACTGTCAAGTTGATTATGGAAAACACCAATACTATAGTCGAGGAAATACGGAACCAAGGACACTGCCTGCACATCATTAAATATGAAGGCACTCTTATCTTGGGAAAATTTTGCTACCTTGGCCTATGAGCACAGCACGGCGCTCCCCTGCTGTAGCCTGTAGTAGAGTATTAAGATCATAGGATGTGTAAGGTCCATCAGTTAACCTCCCGGGTCTGCAACAATGAATGCGAATCTATCAGAACATGCACGGTTTCAATCTGGAAATGAAAGATGTCAAGCAGGTAGTCTAACAAGATGCCATTACCTAATTATGGTGAAGGGAAGGCCAGAACTGCGAACAAAATCCTCCCCCATTTTCTTGTACTTGAGAACACCAAAAAGGTTCATGATGCTGGCTCAAAGAAGAAACTAAACATTCAGATAATTTTTTAAAAAAATGCTTCAATGGATAGTAAACATGTAGCATAATCTCATAGCTGCATGAAAGGTGAAACAAACATAATATATCAATGCAGCAGCTCAAATATTCCCCGAAAAGGAAAAATTCCGTGTACTTCGCAACGAGATTAGGCGCACCTCCAGGGTAATTCATTGGACTTGGTGACTCCTACAGAAGACACAAGCACGATTCTTTTCAAGGATGATGGTAATGCCGACACGAGGTTTCTAATGCCTTCCCAGTCTGCAAAAGTAAGACATGAAGCAATTAGCAAACTAAAACTAGACATCCATAACCTTTTCTGGTAAGAAGTATTCTTCAAAGTCCCTGTATCTTGTGCTAGGCCAGCACCACATTCTAACTTTTATGACTTCAATTGGCTTCTCTGCCCCCACATTTTTCCTCCATAGTTATTCACACTCAATAGT
Source organism: Plantago elongata (assembly GCA_036897095.1). Taxonomy (NCBI): domain Eukaryota; kingdom Viridiplantae; phylum Streptophyta; class Magnoliopsida; order Lamiales; family Plantaginaceae; genus Plantago; species Plantago elongata. The sequence goes on along the minus strand of JAYMSP010000864.1, from coordinate 22,941 downwards.
TGTACTGACAAATCATATGAAATGAGTATTTGCACCTCTACTCTTCAATGTAAAGAAATATCTAACAACTCAGGTTATCATTGGTCAATTCACCTCCAATTATTCAAAATTATAAAATTTTACATGTGCAACTCGGGAACTCGCTATATTGGCAAGCAAAACTGCAAAAGCAGTGCATTTCAAGGTCCTTTATTTATTTCTGTTGTTTTCTTATTGCTTGAGATTATAATATGTCACTACTCACAACTCACAAGATTTCCAGCCACTTGCAAGAGTTTGTTCTCCAGCTTGAGACCTCATCTCATTGAGCACAGACCAACATACATACGATTACAGCGAAAATAAGTTTCTGAATCCTCAGAATGGACCAGAGTACTTACCTACTTTTTCAGGAGTATTATCTCCATCCCATCTCCTTGATGGAAAGGCTGTCGTCCCTGTGCAACATATAACGTGTGTAATGCCCTGTAACATGAATGTCTAGAATTCATAGCCTGACTAATTGTTTGAACCTGGCTAAAGTTGAAAGTTCTATGGCAGTATCCGCATCATGCATTCCAAGTAAAGATAACTAAAGATAAAGAAGCTTAAAGTAATACACAGACCTCAAACATAGAAGGATCCTTTAGATCCTCAGGATTCCTAGTGTCGCATTTCCACACCTAGCAAGTTCAGAAATATGCTTTAGAGTAAGGACACCCTGAATTTAAAAAAGACGGAGTATTAATTCGTTGTCGGAGAAACAATATCAAGAAGCCAATATGATATGAACTAGAGAAAAAAAAGCCTAGAACCTGCATTTTGCCTTCATCCTGTTTGCCGAAAAGAACATTGGCTTTCTCAGGATCACGAAGTAAAAGCCGTGACATTATATTTCGAGTAAGCAGTGATGCTACCACTAGTTGTCCTGAAAATAAACGTTGAGTGAGCAGACTTGATAGTAGCATTTCCCAATCAGCAGTGCAGGATTTTAGCTCAGATCACCCGCATTTAATCAATTGTAGCTTGTTTGTCAAGCGGTTAAAATCAAGAAAACATGGTTAAATAGATATTTAACGTGGTTTTCTTGGTTGTAATTGCTAGGCTTAAGGAAAAAAAAATCATATGCTGCATGTCTGTATCTTTGCAATGCCAGTTAGGTAGAAACTATGAACATAATCTTCTACTCGAGATATCAATTCTTCACCCAACCACACCTCGATAGCCAAAGTTCCATAGTTTGAAGTTTCAGAAAACAAAAGAAAAGGGCACAAACACACCTTGATAGCCAAAGTTCTACTACTACTACTACTACTACTACTACTACTACTACTACTACCACATGGCCTTAACATCGACCAGGCGAAGTAATTCTAAGGAAAAACTACCTTTTCCTAATCAATTAGAAAGCACCATTTTATATAATCGTAAATTAGGGGAATGTGCCAAACACTTTGTTTACGATAATGTTCAAGAAAAACTGTTCCTTTCAAAGAATTTCACCATCTCCTATCCTAGTTCCAACTCCAAAACCTATCCACTAAAATTGAACCAAACATAAGCAACAAGCACACCAAAAAACATAACAAAAGGCAGTAAACTATCTTTATCACTGTCTGTTTGCATCAAAAAACTCAATAATGAGAAAGAGCAGAATCTACCAACACCACCAGTGCCACCAACAACAAGAACCAGCTTCGAGGAAGGCGGCTTTTGTGCCGATTCCGATAATTCGGTAACTTGCTCACTGACAGCATTTGGGCGAGATACAGCTGATGATGGTAATGAATATTGTGAAGGTGTTGTTCTGATGGAGTAGTGGAAAGAAGGCGAAATGGAGGGTTGGTTAGAGAAGAAAGGGGTTTTACATAAAGTGGGTCTTGAAGGAAAAGGAAGGAGATGATCAGTGATGGGAGTTAAGGAGAGCTTTAACGCCATGGATGATGAAGAAGAAGAAGATTTGCATGTGTGACAGAGTGAAAATGGGATTTTTAAGCATATTTGTATTTGTGGCTGTGGAAATCACAGATTATTAGCAACCATGACCTTTAATAGTAAGCATTTAGCAGGACTAAGGTACTAATTGAAATATAATTAGTGTGGCTTTTTTTAATTAAAAATTAAATCTTTTATATATAAAATATTCAATATAAGTGGAAAAATAGCCACTTAATCAATATGACAAACATCCCCTAAGTGTATGTTTTTGTCATTTTCAATTTATTAAATTTTGAGATAAATGAATTTCTCCGTTTACAATTCGAACAAGTGACCACACCAGTACGACATTATCTCGTACATTCACAAAGTGCACTAACAATAGATAAAAGTTGAAAAAATATATATCATTCTATTGTGAGTGTTGTGGATAACGTATAATATCACGAACTATTAAAATGAAATGTTACATAACATATTCATGTTTTCTACGTTTAAATTCATTAATGGATGATGTTGCATTTTTTAAAGTAGGGGATATTATATGATGAGTCCATATTGCGAGAGACCCCTACATTTATGAAGAGTCCTAAAAGTCCCCTCAAAATAGTAAAACCAGATAATTATACCGTTTTTTCGCAATTTGACTTTAAATGATTTTTCATGGATCTTTTGACCCGGATTCATTAAAGATGGGTCAATTAAAACATAGACAATTTCATGTAAAAATTAAGCAATAGTGTAAATTTAATATCATTGTAAAAACTAGAAAATTGCTCTATAAGCTATACAATATAATGTAAAAACTAAATAATATAATGTAAAAATTAGACAAATATAGATTACACCGAATGAAATTTATGTACAAGTAATAAAACTAAACAATATCATATACAAAATTAGACAATATAGTTACAAAACTATACAATATGTCGTAAAAACTGGATAATACATACTAAAAATTAGACGGTTCAACACAAATGCAAAACATAAAGGTATAAAATAAAAAAACTAAATAAATATTGGTGAAAAAAAAAACACATGCTATTTATATAAAAACTAGATCATATGTATTAAAAATTAAGGGGTTTCTCCGGACTCTTTAAATATAGGGAGACTTTTATGACACTTATGTGATTTTTTATATATTGTAATTAGAATATACACCAACTAGATAATCAACAAGTTTAGTATATGAATGAGAAGTATATGGAAAAATAATTCGTTATAAGGTGATTTTAGTTGGCATTGGCATTTCTTTACCTTTCAGAATTGAACCTTTCTTACCATAAATTGATACCAAGGTTAAAAATGTTATAAGGTTGACACCATATTATTTTTATGTGCAATTTTTGTCCTATAAAAACACTAAAATTTAACAGATAATAAATACATTGTTTACTCTTTAAAGAGACAAAATTGCAACCCTATGGGGGATAAATAACAACAATATAGGATTCACACGAATTTTCGACCCAGATTTTTTAGGGTAATTTTTTGTTTTTTCTTAAAAGGAGAAAGGGTAAAATCAAAATTAAAGACAGTAAAGAAGAAGTCAGTTTTAACAGTTCTTCTTCTTCTTCAGGTGACGAGAACTGCTAGGACTGCCCCTCTACGACGACAAAAACTAGTTTCTGGAGAAGCCACGCTCACTCTCATCGTCGCAACACTCAATCTTGAAGAAAAGATGGCATCTTGGGCTCTATCCAGAATAGCTAATCTCCAAAACCACTTCAATCCACCTAATATTCCCAACTCCAAGGTACCTCCTTTTCTTCTTTCATGAAGTTATCTCACTACACTCCTTGATATACTTCTATAATTGACTTTCGAGTTTTCAAGTTACTGTCTTTAGCATTTTTTGTCTGATCAATTAGTTGATCTTTTTCCTGTTTTTAGGGTGAAAGTGCAATCAAGTTGTCCACAAAAGTTTCTGAGGCTTTGTCACTTGGGAAACCGGTTGTTGCTCTTGAATCCACCATCATTTCACATGGTAAATTGATTTGCATCTCTTTGTTAATGAGTGTGGGCGTAATTTACGAGTAATCGGAGGCCTATTTTCGTGGTAGTGTAGATGCTTATTAGTTGGATAACTTGGTATTCAATAGAGTTCATTGTGTGGATTGTCATACTCTAGGTAGGACGTCGATTACTCGTGCTAAAAGAATGGCGAGAGTTTGTTTTCAAGTGTTTTGCACCTTTAAGAGCTAGGATCAGGTGGTTTGTAGTTGATCGTGGGACAAGGTCGTCTGATACTCTATGAAACCAAAAGTATTGCATTTCCTTATATCTGCAGAGCATTCCGTTTAATTAAGTAATGCATATCGTGCAACGATATTCTGATGTACTAGATAAGAGAGTGGTCTTTCAAGTGCTCTTTTGTAATTTCGATGGGATTAGATTTCTAGATCCCTGTAGATGGAACTTCATCAGTGTTTGGCACTGTCTGTCATTACTTACGTGTAGTCTCTTCATGTACATTTTGCTATTCGGGGTAGTCATCGGCAGCCATGACTTAGCAATTGAATTTTGATGGCTGGAAGCTCCTGTTTCACTTATTCACAGCAAAATTCTTACTTACTGCAAAGAGAAATTTAAATGTTATTTATACTTCAAGATTTCTGCTTCTGGTTCAGAGTTGTAGTAACTATTGTTGTAATGCTGTACTATGTTAGTTGAAAGTGATAATTATCAACGTCTCGTGATGTATACTCAGGAATGCCATATCCTCAGAATCTGGAGACAGCTAGAGAGGTGGAGGATATAGTAACACAGAACGGAGCCACACCTGCTACTATTGCTATTCTGGATGGAGTACCATGCATAGGTATTTATCATATCCTTACTTTTACCTTATCTTTTGAGCTGCCAATCTTCCTATTTGTGTACCTTAGTTATGTACATCTGATGCAATATGCTATTAAAATGAGGCTCTTGGGAAGTCTCAACAATTGATTCTGGATCAGAATTAAGCTGTTTCTCCAGCTGTATAGAGCATAGAAAAGATTTATGGTTTAGTTAAACATGGGTGTTAAAGACTGAAGAGGACCCAAACTGGCTGGACATGCGGTGATATACTATTTAGTTGTTCTTGTTTGTTTCTGGAAAGAGAAAAAAGAGAATCAGAAAAGTAGATCTGGATGTGTCTGACAAACGTTACCTGTGATTCAGGTTTATCTGAAGATGAACTCAAGAAGTTAGCGACTCTTGGTAAAAAGGCCCGGAAGACAGCTCGTCGGGACATTGCACATGTGGTGAGTGTATAGGATTGAGATAATATGTGAAGCTAAGGTCGTAAACCCCGTTATTAGCATACCCCTGAACATATTGCATTCTTTAGACAATTTTGTACTAGGACTTCAAACTTGACCATCTGGAAACTTTCCAGGTGGCTACTGGTGGAAATGGCGCAACAACTGTTTCAGCAACAATGTTTTTTGCCTCAAAGGTAAACATATCATATGTCTGTCTTATTTCAGTCGCACAAAAGTATGTTGTGCTTGCTGAGGGTTTAAAGTGTAAATTGAATTTATGCAGGCTGGCATTCCGATATTTGTAACTGGGGGCATTGGCGGAGTTCATAGACATGGCGAGAACAGTATGTTTTGTTACTTTATCTAGCAAACACGACCTTTTCGTGCTTTATTTTGGTTTTTATCATATTTGATAAATACATTGTACTTTGAATCATGCCGACTCCAGTTTCCCAATTTAATTGTTCTCTCCTTTGTTAGTAAGGAGTCCAGTAAGTTGGAGTACTTCATGGATTTTATATTGAAGTTGTAGAGAAGAAAAATGATTGGCAGCATGTACTTATGAGTATATCATCCTCTTAGATACAATTCAGAGTTTTCATTTTGGTCTGATATTTAGTTTTCTCATATATAAGCATCAAAAGTACCTCGCATTGATGGTTTGCTAAGGTTCTGTTTATCAAAACTAGACAATAGCTGGTAGCTGATAAGTCGGCCGATTGTTATGATGTGGTTAGTAGGGTTGACAAGGTAGCTGATTTGCTAAATGTAATATATTAAAACAAATCAACTAGGTGTTCACATAGCATGTATATTTGAAAATAGGCTCGTTGAGTTGATAAGCCAGTACAACATATCATATAACAGTTTGATATTGATGATTTTAACTTCTTTTCGCAGCAATGGATATTTCTTCTGATCTCACAGAGCTGGGAAGGACACCGGTTGCTGTAGTTTCTGCAGGGGTGAAATCAATACTAGATATTTCAAGGACCCTTGAATTTTTGGTTAGTAATCTTTACTGGATGTAATTATAAATTTCAGAGTCTCTTTTGGACTGATTAAAAAGAAAAATATTTTCTGATCAACAGGAAACACAAGGAGTTTGTGTTGCTGCGTACAAGACTGATGAGTTCCCGGCCTTTTTCACTGAATCAAGTGGCCACAAGGTACTCCAGTTCATAAATTAGATTGATGGTACTTGTTTAATAAGAAGATTTAGTTAACAATAACCAATAATGCATGACATTCATTATGATATATATTCATCAACGATACATGAATTTTCTTCAACATATTAACTCAGGCACCTTCTCGTGTTGATTCCCCGGAAGAATGTGCACGGCTGATCGGTACATCCCCATGTGTTTCTTTAGGATTTCTCGTCCTTTTTTTCTTTTTATTTGAGTGTTTTTATTTATTTCCCGGTTATTACAGACTCAAACATGAATCTTGACCTCGGGGCTGGAATCCTAATAGCAGTTCCGATTCCAACGGAACACTCTGCTTCTGGGCATGTAATTGAGGAAGCAATACAAACAGCTTTAAAGGAAGCAAGGTAGGTATCTGTTCACAAGAATATGTTCAGGGTAATATTGGTAGTTAGGTGGTTGTTTCAAGCTCTTATATGCAGCATCCACCGTAGTTTTCGTATTGACTGGAGATGTGACACAGGGAGCAAAACGTCAGTGGCAATTCTGAAACTCCGTTCCTACTTGCTAGAGTAAATGAGCTGACAGGAGGAGCGTCACTTGCTTCAAGTATCCTTTGCTACATGCTTTAGCATTGTTTCAGAAATTACTACGAAGAATGACAAAATGAAGTCATGTTTTCATTTCTTCTGTTTTGCTATGCATCATGAACAAATCGCTCCATCTTATTACATGGTATGATCCTTCCTTAACGATGGATTAGATATAGCCCTTGTGAAAAATAATGCACAGGTAGGTGCTCAGATTGCCGTCTCCCTTGCTGGGATGCGGGGAAAAGGCTATCAAGGTGAGTTCTTGGTTTAGCAGATATTGCTGTTTTATAGTAGTATTTCTTTTTGGACATATCTTTTCTTTTCTTTTTTTTATTAACAAAGTTCATGGATTTTTAGAAAAAGGTCATATTGACAAGTAAGCTTAGCATAATTCGTTCCTGTACAATTTGACGAATCAATTGAAACTAAGCTAGGCAATGTCAATGTCAATGTGTTGAATTCAATAATTACTCTTCTCGTTTCTCCTGATCAATATTCTAACATTTCAATATAATTGTGTGGATTAATAATTAATAAGCATGTATATATACTCAACTATACATATTTTAGCAAAAATAATTTCAAATTTGTGCATCTATGTGGAGCTAACAGTCATAAGTAATATTAAGGTAAAATATTACGTGATGAGTATTACTATCTCATGGGCTGAAGAATACTGATGCACATTTGGCTGCAGCAGGCAAGTAATGAGCAGATAGCAATGCCAAGCCTACAGATCTCACTTGCAAAAAGAGTGGAAGAAGACTACAACTGCGAATCCTCAGAAATTCTCAGTACTCTAGCTTATGTACACCGATTATACATAGCATGACAGTTTTTGTGAGGATTACAAGAATCTCTCCATTTTACTAGGTATCATGCCGTATGCTGGTCTGCACAATATGACATTCTAGTTCTTAGAAAAATCATCAATAAATCTCCTCAATAATTTTAAAAAGTGACAGTATTGCCTTGTTTCTTACTCTCACATGACTTCGACTTTGTCAATACTCTTGGTCTTCGATTCACACTAGATCTACATTGCTTGTTACTTAATGATAATATTCGCGGTTTGTCTTCACTCCTGTTAGGTGAGAGCGCTGAGGAGAAGACCATCAAATCCAAGAACCATGATGTTAGTTTTTGGATCTTACTTTAACCTCCTCTCCTCCTCTTTTTCTTCAAAGTTGAAGATAATCACAATTTGTAGTTGTTTGGCTTTGAAGAAGAAGCCAAAAACTCCGTTTAGAAGTATGTGGTAGAATTTCTTGCAATTCCCACTGTCAAGTACACTAGGAAACAAAAGTTGATGGCACATTGTTTGGCTTTGTTAGAGCATGGTTGGATCCTAGTGAAACTTGAGGAATATTAATGGCTTTTGGCAGTCTTTGATTCCCTATCCACCTTATATAATGACAAGGAAACAACAAAAAGGTTGCTCCAAATGCTAAAGATGAGACATATATGTCTTTTTCTACTTATAGTGGGAGTCAATTTTCTTGATCATCCTGCCAAAGCAATTACAAAACAAGAATAGTGGGTGGGTACCTGTTTAATGGTGCTTTCTTGCTCTGTAGCAGTACATCTTTTGATTACTGAACCACGTTCTGTTTCTTTCTTTAATTTATTGAGGAAATGTTTAAATGGAGACATGGAGTAGCAGATGAATAGTGTAGTTTGTGAATGAAGCAATACATGGATTTTCTGACATTTGAAGGTTGGGATGCGAATGAGCTGAGCCAAGTCGAGCTCTAGGTTCATTAAAGATATAGAATAATATAGGCTCAAGCTCGAACAAGGTGGACTCGAACTTGGCTCGAAATATATCAACTTCAATTCGAGCTCGACTTGCGAGGTTATAATTTCCTAAAATCGAACATTACAAACTCAAAAGTTTGCAAAAACTTTTTCAAGCGAGCTCACCGAGAAAAAATCGGTTCGTTTTTTAATTCTCATCACACATCAACTAAGACATACCTTTGTCGTTGGAAAACATTCCAATCCAAGAAAACACATAGAAACCATCGCACAAAAGCTAAGTGAGCAAGACACAACATTAAGAAAAACAAAGGGATAATTAACTTTATCTCTGTTTGAATGGTTGATTATGTTTCAAGATAAACTCAAATCTCCCTGAGAAAGAACCAAACCAGTTACTGTCATCAAGAAGCACCATTTTCACCTCCATTCGAGGAGAAAAGGACAAGTGCCAAAAGAATGAGAACAAATCTCAAGACTGAGCTGTTAATTTAACTTTTCTAAAGGTAAGTAAAACTCAAACCAATAATACAATACAAAAATCATACGTTTAACTTCATATATGAATATGCATTACAATATATTTGTACTTGTAAATCTAACTCGTATAGTACCTGTGTGATTTTGATTCCGTGTATCTCGTCGGTTCAAACTTCAACACAGAAAAGTAAAAGAAAATACAAAGGTGGCGCATTTCCTCAGAAATTCGATATTCCTTGAACAGGCAAAACGACACGTAGAAAACCAGAGGAAGACAAAAGCCTCTCTCACGCATTGTCCTGAACGTTGCCATGTAATGAAACTAGTCCTACTGCAAAACACTGACTAATCTTGTTTTCTATGCCAAGCCAAACTGCTCCTCCACCTCTTTTGTCTCTCTCTATCTCTCTCCTTTTATTTATATCATCATCCTATGCTACATATACCAAAATATTTATATAATCTTCACACACCTCTGTGCTTTCTTCTTGGGAAGGGCTTTTTCTGGGATTTTCATGAATTGCAAAACCCTTCAAGGATTTCACCTCTCTTGCTCTTCTTGGTGAGTGAATCCCAAACCCTTGATTTTGCTGATTTTTGTGCTACTTATGTGGTTTTTCTTGATTTGAGCTGCTTCTTGTATGTAGTATGTTGATTCTGTTTTCATGGAAATTTATCATTTTGTACATGTAGTTAGTTTAGTTAGCTCTAGGATTTATTTCTTGAATTGTCATTTAGGAAAAGAAGTAGACCTGTTGGTATTTTTCGTTCAGTTTTGGTGAGATTTAGAACCATGCTATTAGTCATGCTAGTTGCTGACTTCTTCCTGTTCCTTACTTGTTATGGAAATTAGAAAGAGATGTTTTTGGTAAGCAATTACTCAGAAAGTAGAAGCTTTTGTTTGCAGAAATGTTCCAAGAAGAAGGATCATCATCTGTGACATCATCACCACTTCAAATGTTTCCTATGATGTCGTTATCACCGGGCATGATGTCACCATATCCATGGATCAAGGAGTTGAAGCCTGAAGAGAGGGGACTATACTTGATCCATCTCTTAGTTACATGTGCAAATCATGTTGCATCTGGTAGTCTTGAGAATGCTAACATAGCTCTTGATCAGATTTCTCATCTTTCCTCGCCGGATGGGGATACGATGCAGCGAATTGCTTCGTATTTTTCCGAAGCTCTAGCTGATAGAATCCTTAGAACCTGGCCTGGTGTTTATAAAGCCTTCCATTCTACTAGAATTTCCGCTATCACGGAGGAGATCCTTGTCAGGAAGATGTTTTTCGAGTTTTTGCCGTTCCTGAAGGTGGCGTTTGTGATTAGTAACCAGGCGATTATTGAGGCTATGGAGGGAGAAAAGATGGTTCATGTTATTGACTTGAATGCTACGGAACCTGCGCAGTGGTGTGCACTTATCCGTGATTTGAGTGCTCGCCCTGAAGGTCCGCCACATTTGAGGATTACTGGGATTCATCAGCAAAAGGAGGTCTTGGATCAAATGGCACATATTTTGACCGATGAAGCCGAAAAGCTCGACTTATCATTCCAGTTCAATCCTGTCGTAAGCAAACTTGAACATCTTGATATAGAAAAATTGAGGGTGAAAACAGGGGAGGCTCTAGCAATTAATTCAATTTTGCAGCTGCATTCTCTTTTGGCTCCTGATAATGATCTTAGGAGAAGATCTCCACCGACACCAATGAACAGTATTGGCGTTAACTTGCAAAGGGTTGCTCACATGAATCAAAGTACTCTAGGAGAATTGCTCGAGAAAGATGTGGTTAATGGTTTTAGTCCAGGCACTGACTCAGCTTCATCTTCGCCGCTTTCTCAGGTCCCCTCGCCTAATATCGATGGTTTTCTTACTGCTCTTTGGGGTTTGAACCCTAAAGTTATGGTTGTTACAGAGCAAGATTCTGATCATAACGGGAAGAATTTGATGGAAAGGCTTTCAGAGTCGCTATACTTTTATGCTGCTCTCTTTGACTGTTTGGAGTCTGCATTGCCGAGGGGGTCGTTAGAAAGGCATAAGATGGAAAAGATTTTGTTTGGCGAGGAGATTAAGAACATTATCGCGTGTCAGGGGGTGGAAAGGAAAGAAAGACATGAAAAGCTTGAAAGGTGGAGCCAAAGATTTGATTTGACCGGTTTTGCTAATGTCCGATTGAGTTATTATGCCATGCTGCAAGCAAAGAGGTTACTGCAGAGTTACAATTGTGATGGTTACAAGATAAAAGAGGAGAACGGATGCGTGGTTATATGCTGGCAAGATCGACCCCTTTTTTCTGTTTCGGCTTGGCGATTCAGGAGGTAAAACCACTGCTTATTCAACTTCTCACAGAGCTTCTTCTTCGTTTCTTTGCACGGATGGAGGCTTGGTCACTTTTCTTTTGTAGGAACGGTTAGTTTATGAACTTTACAATTCCTGTGCTCTTTTTTTTCGCACTTTTTGTATGTTAGTGACTCAGTGTAAATAATTTCATGATCAAATGCTATGCAAGATCCATGCTTTAGTACATGTTGTCTTCTTAAAAATCCTCTGTTCCTGGAAACTTGTATTTATGTCAATGACAACATGATTCTTTTCAGCTGTTATCTTGTCCTTTTTTCCGCAATTCTTTACTCCACGTTCCTGCTAGAACTATGGTGAATCATAAGCAAGGGAAAACATAGATCTCCCAAGTAGAATATGTAATGGGTAGTGATAAATCCAAAGCTCAATCTCTAAATCCAAGGCAATTTATCACTTGATTAGCATGATTTAGCATTCGATTGCCTTCGATTTAGCCTTGTATTTATCACTACCTCATTGTAATAGATTAGCCAATATCTATTGAGGTTCTTGAAATAGATAAATCTTGAACTTACAGAAATGTAGTACTAGAACAGAGATTTAATTTGCAGTTCTGCAATGGTGAATGAAGCTATAGACTTATAGTATAGTACTAATAGTTTACATATCCGGTTGTCAATCAACTACATATTGAACCGTTGATTGAACAGATAAATCATATGTTACGATCTGATAATCACTATATAAAAAAGGAAACTAATACATGGATTGAATATATATTATTGTGAACTTGTTCACTAGAGCTTATATGTAATGTTGTTAGGATTCACTCTTAAGGGCATTTAGGGCCACCTTCCTTGGTCTTCCAGTTGTTGTAACAAGGGCAGACCTGCTTGTTGCCGTATGTGCCCGGTGGTACACACAGGCACTTCGCGCAGCATTTCTGGCAGAAGAACATGCACGGCTTCTTGAACGAGGTCTTTGAGCATCTGGTAGTGCATTTTGGTGCGCATTCTGCAGAAAATTCAGCAAAAGGTCTTTAGCTGCTGTAGAGTTCAATATGGAACATTTTCAATTTTAGAAAAAAGGCGTCAAAACCAGATCATATTAGGTTTACACTGCCCCAAGTCCAAATTAAGTTTTTTCTGAGTGCTAAGTGTGTCTGTAAGATTTTATCATTCGAGTATTATTCGGCTTAAGTTTGAAACATCGATCCTCAGAGTCAGTTTCGGCAGGCCTTTTTTCGAGTGTAAAGAATGTACTGAGTTAGCATAGGTTACTACTATTACACACCTTGAGGTCTTAGGCTTCCCTCACTGATACCATACTGCAGAGAAAGGATACAGAAACATATATTAGTCATGAAAAACGAGATTATCTCATCTTTTCGAATGCAGAGGCAAAGAAAAAGAAACGTTTACGGGTTTAATTACCTGGACATTCCCCAGCTGGTGCTGGCCAGGTAGCTGATAAGCTTGATCTTTGGCAGCAGAAACCTACATGAACAATTTGTGATGAAAGAAACTCAGTACTGCTCAAGTTCTTGATCTTAATGCATGTTAAGCTCTCATTCCCTTGTTTTTAAATGTTCCAAAACAAATTTTGCAAGTCAATTACCTGGTTTTGTGTCACAATGGTGACAATGAGGATCAGACATAAGAGGATAGTTATTTTGAAAGACATAATTTGTAACTGAAAGAGTTGAGCAGATTGAATGGGAGTTGATGCTACTTCTGTTGTGTGATATTATGATGAAGAACTGCCATGCTATTTATAGAGAAGTTCAGTGTATTTCAGTTCCAATCTTGTAGCTACAGATTTGATTGCTACAGTACCAGAAAAAAGCATAAAGCAACACTTGCTGTTATGAAATGACATTGTTATCCTCACCTCTCCTCAAGCCTTGTGTTGTGGTCCTTGTGGATAACTTGTTTCAATCTATCTTATTTAGACAAAGCTTCATTTTGGATAATCATCTGTCTTGAGGGTATGAGATTACACTTCACAGGACTTGATTATGTCTAAATTTTGTACTTATGCCAAGTTGTTTTGAAGTTTAAATCATAAAGTAGGGAAGCGAGATATTTTGTAGTAGTAAATTCACGTACATGACCACCAGTTACTATTATTATAGTAGTAGGACGAGAACGTCGAAGGGGTTTATGGCCACTATTATAGTGATAGAGTGGGCAATTGAACATGTAATAATGAGATATTATCTTCTCTTTCATTATAATGTTGAGGTTTCGAGTTAGACTCCACTTATACCGTGAATTATGAGTACCTCCTACATAATGAAGAGTGATAGTGGAGCAAGGATAAAATGGTACATTTAGGGTATAAATGTAGGACATATATTTGAGCATTGAGATGACCCAACATGTGCAACAAGAAACATGAAGGTGATAGAAGAGTCCATTAACATGTGCGATCACATGTTGCTTAATCTTTTTACACGAACATTAAATTATCATATCAATTTGTAGCACACCAACTTGAACAAATTTGTTATACTTCCAAAAAGAAAAAGAATTGCACTTATCCTTAAGGATATGTAAATGGATGGTCATTAAATCTCACATCCATTGCAACTATCCACTAGTTGGAAACTGTGAAAAGTTATCACTATAGTATCTGGTTAACTTGTTATATTACGCAAATATTTAAGGTTCGATTCGATCGAGTTTGATACAAAAAAGAATAGGTCCTGCTTATGTCTTATGCGAACGTAAAACACATTACGTTTCAAGTATAGCACTCTTTAATCGAGGATGGGTGATACATATATTACTCATTTAAAGACTTAAACGCGGTATGTGCTGCGTGAAATAAACCGGGTTCAGAGGTCGACAAACCCTTGTCAAGAAGGGATACCCACAACCACAGGTTGAGTGGGCTCAAGGTCTCAAAGATGTCCCTTTCTTCTGTTGAAAAATTAGGTATTGCATGTTACTTTAACTGTTCATCCTGACATGCAATTTAATTTTCTGGGCAAGGTACACTGTTCTTCAATTCAATCATATGAACTTTGCCGACTGGCTAAATGTCCTTAACTACTTTCTTGTAGCTTAAATTTGCATGCTAACAACTTGTTTGTAAGCCTTAAATGGAGTATATAGTATTTGGATGTACTTGCTAATTAAAGCATCATTTGAACGCGATAATCATCACAAATTTGGTCTGCTCAATTATGAGCGACAATTGTATGTAAACCAATTTATTGAGGGAAAACAAGGCTCATTCTTATTTTCGTAAACATTATTTAGGCCTAAATTGATCTCAAGTCTCAACCAACATTAAATTAGCCTTTTTTTTTTTCTTTGTTCTTGAATAAATTTCATTTTGATGCACACATCGATTTGGCTATATATGCCCAAAGAATTATGAGGAAGAAAAGGCTAATTCTCATTGATCATTATTGACCTAGTTTCGTATGTTGGGCAGATGAAAACCGACAAAAATGTACACAAGAGTACTTAATTAATTAAAATATTTATATGCACCATGTCAAAATAATCCATTCGTTAACTATACACATGATAAAGGAGTATCCGGTATCATGATCGATACTCATTATCAAGTTCAAACATACATAAACATCGTCGTTCTAATAAGCTGATCGCTTATCTTTGACAAACATGGTTTTAATTCTAGTAGACAAATACGGGACCATTAATTTTTAATTGGTTTGGGACCTGGACCTTTTTCTCTGCCAGACAACTAGTAAAGGACTGGTCCGTAAACTCTACTCAGATCAGGTCGGGCCCAAGTTTTAAGTCCAACACTGAAGATCTCACTTGAGCGGAATTTCACCAGTATTACAGTGGGCTGGACCCACTGGAGATGGACAGTGGAATTTGATGTCCACTTCCCGAACTGCACAGAAAACCCAAATACCAATAAACAGCACATAATAAGTCCAGAAACCAAGTGCAGAACTTTTCAAATGAGCCAGTTTTATTGGCTTTAACATACATTAGTAAACTAATGTATTGCAAGCATCCACACTTTGATCAAATTTATGATCGACATATAGGAATTAGTTATGCTGTTAAGAAGCTGGTGCAACCTACCACACCAAGAGTTAAGAGGACACGAAGACGAATGGTGAAACTTAGATACGTAATTGTTCAAAATTTATTAAAATTGACTCATTTACCTTTAAAAGGCTTTTATAAAGGGAGATAGTTGTCACATATCTTATAGTGAGTGCCCAAGATGTTCTCAAGTGACGTGAGATATTTAACCGGCCCATCACGTGTGAGCCGGTAGACCCAAACTCAACATGTGGCAATAGAGAGGGGCAAGTCCAGAGCAGGTAGATAGGACCAGAGCAGTCCAAGACCCACATGACTTGAGCAAATCATGTGCTCTGGTACCATGTTGAATTGGCTCATCTACCCCTTAAAATACCTTGTAAAGGGAGAGATTTATCCCATATTTTATATATAATAAGTGCCTAAGATGTACTCAAGTGATGTGGGATATTTAATAAAATTCTTCAGTTGACACTTCGTATTAGAATTTGACCTCCCTTAGTTACTGTTTCAACCACAATTGGTTGTCGCGTACCACCAATTATCCAGCCTTTATATTGTTTTCATTACATTCTACATGGTTAAGGATCTACATAGTTTCACTAGATTCTGAAACTATTTGAATTTTAAATTTTCTTAATTCGCATGCTTTACGTGTTATATTGTACGATACAAAATATTACAATGCTCAACAATATTATTGTATATACTGAACACTTAGGCATACATCAACCTAGTAAGAAGGCAGAAGTGCTAGGAGACCAAGTCACACATTAGAGCTCTTATTTGGTAGCAAAATTCAGTTACCAGAGCTGATTTGCTAACAATTATAGGCCGGATGATTATTCAAGACAACTAGTATACTTGCCCTATTGCATTCTTCTTGATGGATTACAGGTGAACAAGTTTCCGACAGGACTTGAACCCCATTAAATTATTGAAACATTAATCCAATTGCCCAAATTGCAATGGACTCCACCACTTTCCTTTATTCATCCCCTGAGAGACTACTAGTCTACTACTATTACCCCACAAAAATTGCTAACTTAAGAATCCAAATTTTCCACGTGTCCCTCTCCAAATTCATAACCAAAATCCTTTAAAAATGAAATCAAAATTCAGAACAAACAGAAGGAAACAAGAGAAGAAGAAGAAGAGGGGAAGCAAGTTGCACAAGAAAGGTTCTAGGACTAAAACTGAATTATAGTAAAAAATATCAGAATTAAACATATACTCCAGTAACTAATATATATAAATGACATAAAACGTTCACTTATAAAAAATATTATATTTATACTTGAAAATATCAATCGATTTAGTATCTTTCTTTCTTTTCCACATACACATTCGGGATTTTTATAAAGGATATTAGCATTAAACATAAATGACATAAAATATTCACTTATAAAAACATTATACTTGCAATATCGGCAATTTTTTGATGTATCTCTCCCCGAAAGAAAAGAGAAAAGAAAGAGGGGAAATAACTATTCTTATCAACACTCTTATCCACTGTTATATAAAGCCAATGCCAATCCCAATTCAAATTAACATAAGAAAACAACCATTATAATCATCTGATCCTAAGAAAATCCAACACTCTTCATCTTATAACAGAAACCTTTCTTCAACATGGCTGATCACTTCTTATCATCCTTACAGAACATCAAACAGTCTTTCTCCTTATCAGACTTAGACTTTGAACTCATGAACACTTTTTCAGGCCTAATTCCAAACCAACAACTCATGGGATTTCACCAGGATAGCTTTTATCCTGGAGGAAATTTCGAACAGGCGCTAATAACTTCGCAGACGAACACTTCAGTATCTCATGTTACTGATCAGATTGTCTCAGATTACAGTGACAGTAAGGACAGGAAGAGGAAATCAATGGATATATGCACCCCGGAATCTAGTTCTGTCTACTCTTCGCCTCAAGGATCCGAAAATGGAACTGCTAAGAACGTAAGTGTTTTCCTTTTCTCGATTCATTTGCTTCACATCTTGAAATGTTTCATAATGGTTTGTTCTGTTTGGTTGAGCAGGTTGGCGGGAAAGGAAAAAAAATTAAAGGAAACGGAAAAGATGCCGAAAAACCTAGAGAAGTGGTTCATGTTAGAGCTAAAAGAGGCCAAGCTACTGATAGCCATAGTTTAGCAGAAAGAGTAAGCAAGTTCACTGCACTTAAGTTTAACGTTTTACACTTAATTTGTGTAGTACTGATAGCCATAGTTGTGTAATTCCTTATGATGATTTGTTGTATGTAATCAGGCAAGAAGAGGAAAGATTAACGAGAGATTAAGGTGTCTGCAAGACATTGTTCCAGGATGTTGCAAGGTAACGAGTCTTAATCTTGAAAATGGTTTGTTAAAAGTATTTCTTAATTATTTTTGAATTGGTTAAATTAACTTGTTACCTAATGAAACAGAGTATGGGAATGGCTGTCATGTTGGATGAGATCATCAATTATGTCCAATCTTTGCAAAATCAAGTTGAGGTTAGTAATCGACAAAACAAAAACACAGTTTCATGTATACCTGCTCTGGACAAATATTTTTTTGTTTCAAGTTATGGCTGAGTACCAAGTCTAATGAGTTTTCCGAATTTCAGTTTCTTTCATTGAAGCTTACGGCAGCAAGCACGCTGCAAGACATGAACTCCAATACGAATCTTCTTGAGAATTTGCAGGTTTGTTCCATTCGAAAAGGATAATAAATGAGTCGAGTTTAATTATATTGTACTATGTCATATGCAATTATCATCACTTAAAATAACAAAATAAATAACGTATTTCGTTTTAAATCTTTCGATTTAAGAGAAATTTGTGGTGTATATTACTAATTTTGGTATTCTGTATTGTAATTCTACAGAGAGCAAAGGCATTGGAAACATTGAAGATCCAAAATGCACTAGGAATTGGAAATCAGGGAATTTCTTCTGCTCAATTTGCACAGCTGGACCTCAATTTCGGCTTTTTTCCCCAACTGCCCCACAGCTTATGAAGATTCCGAAAATGTCACTCCTACTTTTTGTTAGTTAAGCTTGTACACGTGAAAGAAAAAGCTGAAATGAATTAGTGAAATGAAAAGTCATACTACAAAATTCTATCCACATGTAGAAATTTTAATATTTATACACGCCAGTGTATATACTAATTTGATTTATTAATGTTGCAAATAAATTTATGGTGCAAAACTTTTGACTTGACATGATGTTAATCTATGTTCTGATTAAACACGGAATCAAAAAATTGATCACATTTCAGTCGCGGCCATGTATATGAAAGTACAAAGATCTTTCTTAACACGATGGAATCGTTAAAATGAGTGTAAACCGTCATCCACCACACTTGCCCGCTTGTGTTCGTGAGAAAGGACTTTGTTCGAGTTTAGATGTACAAGGATAAATGAAGCTAAGAGAATTTAAATATTTAATTATTTTATAGTTTCATAATTCCTCGTACATCAATTTTATTTGAAAACGTACATGTTTCTCATCTATTTTCTTAAATAGAATTTTAATTTTATATGAACATCAAAGAATTAACTGTGAATTTGTATTTAAGTGGCGAAGAAAATCCATATGGATCTTCACTTGCACAAACTTTTTATAAATGGATTCAGAATGTATTCTGAGTCTATAAAAGATGTGTTAATTATTTTTTTCGTAAAAGATATCATTCTTAGGTGTAAAATGAAATTACAAATTACTAAAAATTTAAGTCGCAATTCACTTAGCTAGTAGCAAAATTTTATCTAAAGTAAGAGTTCGAAATCAAACTATATATATTATATAGTTTATTTTGTTATATACATCCAAAAAGCATAATACCATGGGGTATTTTTAGTCTTACTGTATATTTTAGGGACTGGATTATACTAAGGATGTGATATGTTTAGTTTGCCCGACATGTTATTCTCTCCAATTAATTAAATTGATAAATTATAAATATGAAATATGAATTAATTTTCAATCTTAATCAATCAATGTAAACGATACCTTGTAATATAGATAGATAAATCAATCCAGCTAATAAATAATGCATGTCATGATTAATTAGTATTACCAGCTACCAATGAAAACAGCTACGTACTATACACAATATATCATTGTTCGACGTTTATTTATGAAACTAGAACAAAATGTCTCACTTGAATAAACAGTGTGGACCAACACTCGACTTTGCTTCTACTGTACTACAATCATCAATTTGTTACAACTTACAACCACTGATTGAACGAAGCCCGATCGACCTAAAAAACATCGAACTCTCATGTTAATTTAATTTTAAAAATTAATCCCGAAAAGTAGTATAATAATTCAAATAAGACATTATGATACAACACAAAAGCTTATATGTATAGAGATAATGATAAATAGCTGGCTAAGCCAATTAAATTTTGCTTTATAATAAAGCATTTAAAAACGTTCATCTTATGAAAAATTCTACATTAATTTTCATATATCATATTTGCATTTAGTTACATTGTTACAACATTGACAATGGATCGATAACACTATTAATTTCATGATAAAACAGTTTTATGTATAAATAAATTATTTAAAGATGATATATTAAATTACTTACTCGGCCCATGTATACTTGAACGTGCTGCATAAACTTTTGGCCGACCTGAATGAAATTCACACCAATTTGATACAATTTTCGATTCATTATCCGACCATAAATGACTTGCTATGTGAAGTCTGTCGTGTATGCATTTGACGTGAGCTAGTTTGACACATTAACAAATTGGAAATATGACTTGCATAGTTCCAACCCAATACTCGAATTTTGGAAATATCATGAGTATTTGTGAGAAGATTTGTAATCTTCCTATGACCATACGTTTTGCTCTTTCACTTTGATAATTAGCAAAATGAACATATGACCATCACATGTTACTAAGAATTACTAGCCTAGCGAGCTAGGGTTCGAAATCATTTTAGAGTGACTCTGAAGTTATTCAGAAGATATCTTTAAGATCTTGCATATATTTCCTCCATCCCTAACATCAATAATTGAATTTGCAACGCAAAAGAAAATATTGGAGCCGAATAAGCTTACATACACTGAGGAGTTGGGTTCAATAATCCCACCCGATTTTTCCAATTAACTTTTAACACAACTAAACAACATTGAAATCGTTTCACTTTCTCTACTAATTCTCCCAAATTCCTTGAATAAAAAAGGAAAACACCAAATACACTAAAGTCTAGAGGCACCCAAAATCTTTGAAAATCGAGAATTCTTTCTACAAAGGCAAAGTCGACATAAGTAGGTGGAACCTACAAATAATTGATGCACTAGATCTCAAAGATGTAGCCAATTCGAAATATTGATGATTAGAATGTGACTTAAGAATTGTCTATTAAAAACAAACAATTCTCTCCATAAAAATTAACACAAACAACAAGCAGGTGCATTGTATCTCTAGCGTATGCATAAAGACAGCTCAAATTGGGCCACATATTTGCCTTAAAGAGGTTGAAACATGGTGGGTCAATTCATCTCCAAATATTTCACTAAATGATAACAACTAAAATACCCATTATATATTGATCAACCATTTTTGCTAGGGAATGTATACCGGGTAAATTAAATATATATTATATTACAAATATCATATTTTTAGAAATGTAAGTAACTTGTACAATGAAAAATTAATAATATTCTAAAATTTAGAGACAGTAAAGAGATTGAAAATTATGTTTATTCATATATGATACACATTTTCTTTTGTAAACTCATTTGTAAGAACTCTATAGTTAGGCGTGATTTATTTGGATCAATCTTACAATGTGTGATTAGTGTGATTAATCGAAAAGCCTCACACTTTTTGTGAGGAAAAAGTGCACGTGGAAGGACTAACTTGGTATAATAATGTTAACATATATGTCGAAGATCAGTTCATAAGTAATTCCAATTGACCAAGAGGGGTTTAAGTTTTTTTAAAATATACCATAGAGTGAGACACGTCCATTTTATATACTGCACAATAATTATATTTTTTTTATACTTTATAGTGGCTACTTGTTTAGAAGATAGACTTCGGTCATTTTTTTCTCCGATTGATGATTTATTACACTCGCACTGGGGTATCTCACGCGCTCAATACAATGACTTTGTATTTTTTGAATTTCTCTTTCTTTTTCTTTATTTTTCTTTCAAAATAATTTTCGAGGTTGAATCACGATATGACACGTGTCAAGTGCTTGAGATACTTTCGATGCTTGAGACACTTCCGACGTGTAAAATACACCCGACTCTTGTAATAAATCATCAAATTGAAGTAAAAAAATGATCATGGTATAATTTCTGAACAAATAATCATTGTGATGTATAAAAAAGTACATAGTCATTATATAATATATAAAATGAATATGTTTCACTTTATCGTATACATTAAAATATTTCCTCCCAAGAGGCCATGCATTGTCCCACTATAGCTCGGGGCGTTACAACTCATCTATACACAATATTTTTAATTAAAATATATTTAGGAGTATTATGCAATGTTTGTAGTATCCCATATAAGTTTGAATAAAATATTTGATATACCATTAAAAATGTATAACTCCCATGTGTATGTGTTTCTCTCTCGTTTGACCATCCATTTGACCAAATTTGTAGCTTTTTTTTCCCTCTTTCTTTTATGTTTGTTGGGAACATATGCATGCACATTGAGGATTTGAGGTTAGCTAAGGGATATATTTGGGGTCCCATAGCAACAAATTGGATAGATCAAATATGGAACATGTAGTAATCATCCTAAAGAAGATGGGACACACAGTATTTGCACCCAGTATGGGCAAGTTCAAGGATCCAATATGTATGTACTCATTCATCAAGTGGTTTCCAGCTGCTTAATTCATAACCTGGCTAGCTTTACAGGTGCTGGTGGAAGTAGTGGTTATTCAATCACTTCCATTCTTCATTACTACAAGCTAATTCTTCGTTCATTGTTTCAGGAACATAGTATATATACATTCACACAATATTAATATGCATGATGTGGAATTTCTTTGATAACTATAAGATTAAGGTATCTGTCAAAATCACATAATATCGTGATTTTCGTGATTCGAACTTATTATACGAGATATGCTATTGGTAAGAATTAGGTTACGGTAGTGTGAGAAATGGTGGGGGAAATTACCATTTCAATTCTTAGAAATGAAACGAAAGATATTATTATAGGGGAAAATCTAAAAAAAAAGCACTCTAAGTTGTGACACTTTCGAAAAATGTACATTTGATTGTTACCGTCCAATTTTAATACCTTAAGTTGACATTGTGTCTAATTTAGATACCTCGCAACATGTGGCAGCTTAATTATGTTATATATGTCACATTGAAATTTTAAAATTTTGATGGGTAAACATGCAATTTTTAATTTCACCACATAATTTTCAATTATTATAAATCAACCCTATTTTGTAAAATCAA
>JAYMSP010000863.1:0-40026 GCA_036897095.1 Plantago elongata | reverse complement strand
CTTGCATTTATGGTCATTTCAAATCCCACAAGTTTCCAAGAGGCAGCCAAGCACCAAAAATGGAGAGAGGCCATGGATACAGAAATAAATTCTATTGAAAGGAATCAGACATGGGTTCTGACTTTGCTTCCAGTGGAGCCAAAACAATTGGTGTGAAATGGATTTAAACCAAACTCAATGAATTGGGGGAGGTGGATAAATTCAAAGCCAGACTTGTTGTGAAGGGTTATTCGCAGCAATATGGGGTGGACTACACGGAAGTGTTTGCACCTGTAGCACGAATGGACACAATGAGAATGATTATTGCTTTGGCTGCACAAATAGGATGGAGACTGTATCAGTTGAATGTAAAGTCTGCCTTTTTGCACAGAAAGTTAGAGGAAAATGTGTTCGTGGAGCAACCTCCAGGTTATGAAATAGAAGGAAATAAACATATGGTCTACAAGCTACGTAAGGCCCTTTATGGATTGAAACAGGCGCCGAGGGCCTGGTTCAATCGCATAGAGTCTTATTTCACCAAGGAAGGTTTCAAGAGCAGTTCCAGTGAGCAGACTTTGTTTGTCAAGTGAAGGGGAGGTAAAATTTTGATTGTTAGCATTTATATTGATGATCTGTTGTTTACTAGTGATGATGATAAGATGGTGGATGAGTTCAAGTGTTCCATGAAGAATGAGTTTGACATGACAGACTTGGGAAATATGAGATATTTCCTAGGAATAGAAAGTGATACAAAGAGCTGGTGGAATATTCATATGCCAAAGGAAGTATGCTGCTGAAGTGATTGATAGATTTGGAATGCAAAACTACAACTCTATTTGCAATCCAATTGTTCCTAGACAAAAGATTGGTCGAGACGAAGATGGTGCGAAATTCGACTCAACTTTATATAAGCAAATGGTGGGCAGCTTAATGTATCTCACGGCAACGCATCCTGATTTGATGTTTGTGGTCAGTCTCATTAGCAGATTTATGGTAAGTCCCACTCTGTTGCATTATGTAGCAGTAAAGAGAATCCTGCGATATTTGAAGGGAACAATGAACTATGGTATTTGGTACAAATAGGGAGAATGAAGTGATCTCGTAGCCTATACTGACAGCGATTATGCAGGAGATATTGACTATAGTAAGAGTACATAGGATTATGTATTTCTGATGGGTGGAGGAGCTGTAGCTTGGTCCTCACGAAAACAGCCTATTGTGACTCTTTCAACAACTTAAGCAGAATATGTGGCAGCGGCTACATGTGCTTGTCACAAGCTATTTGGATGAGAAGAATATTGGAAGACATCAGTCATGCACAAGCTGGAAGCATGGTGATGTTATGTGACAATACATCTACTATTAAACTGTCCAAGAACCCGGTCATGCATGGACGGTCTAAGCACATAAGAGTTCGATATCATTTTCTTAGGGACCTAGCCAAAGAAGGTATTATCAAATTGGTTTATTGCAGCACATAAATGCAGCTAGCAGACATGATGACGAAGGCGTTGAAGTTGGCATCATTTCAGAAGATTCGAGAAGCACTTGGGATGAGTGTTGGTGAACTGAACTCTTCAGAGAGTTAATTTCAAGAGAGGGATTGTTAATTAAGTTTGTTTTGATTAAAAAATAATTCACCTATTCTTATTGGTTTTTTTGTTAGAGTCAAAGTCTGTTGCAGTCATAAGCTTAGTGGTAGTACATGTCCTTTAGTTTTGGAGAGTTTGTTTTGTTTAAGTCTTATAAAAGACACCTGTGATTGATAAATGGAAGTATCAGATACTTGAGCTACTTGTGAGTTATTAAGCTTAATTTACAACTGAACTTAACTAATTTTTAGTTGAAGAGAACAGAGCCTAAATATTACTCGTTTCTCATATCAACTAACTAGTACGATTAATCTTGCATAGAATTGACAATGCAAATTAGATTGTAACGATTATACAATTAATTTCTCATTTTACGAGTTGTACTCGACCACGATTAATTTGATTTCTCCCCACAAAATTCACACTCTGATACCCAAAATCTAATTCCAAGTCCTGGTAAACCCAAAGTCTCGATCGAAATGAAGAAAAAAGCCCAATCGAAAAGCCCAGTACAAATTTCCCACAAAATCTAACGACCATTAACCCCCATCAAACAGAAATCAACGGTCCAGATGAAAGCAAAAATTCGAATTCAAATCTATCACAAGTACCGTTATAATTTGGGAGCAGGTAAATATATATTTTCTCCAAGAAAAGAAAGCTTTCATAATTAACGCACTAATCACTACCCAAATTTTCACACGCTTGTACTCTCATCACAAATTACTACTATAAACAACATTAATACTCGCAGATTTTTATTCATTTCTAGGGTTTCGAATTTCTCTACTTGTCGTGGAAAGAAATCTGCAAGGTGTGTTCTTGGATTATTTTTTTAATTCAGTTTCTTGGATTTTGATTGGAACTGGAAAGTAATGTAATCATTTATGGGTTTTTTTTTTCTTGGAAATGGCAGTTGTGATGGAGAATTTTACGAGCAGAGGGAGAGATTTGGCTTCGAGAAGAGCTGAAGAAGCTGGTTAGTTCATTTATTTCTTTCTAGTTTTCGGCTAAATGATGCATTTTTATCAACTGATTTTCGATTAATGTTCACCATTATGAGTTACATGACTGAATTATGAATTCAAAACCAAATGTTTCTTGGATTACTGACCAGCATATTACTTTTGAGTTATCAGCTTCGATTTCTTGTTTTTAGTTCATTCACGTCTTTCTAATTTTCCACCAAATCATGCATTTTTCTGAACTAAGTTTGGAATAATGGTCACCATTATCAGTTATATGACTGGATTGTGAATTCAAAAACAAATGTTTCTATGTTTCTTGGATTACTGGTCAGCATTGTTACTTTTCAGTTATCTGACAGAGTTTTTATGATCTGAGCTTCGATTTCTTGTTTTTTGGCAGAATCTATACAAGATTACTGGTGTGGAAAGTGAATGAAATTCTGAGTGCTAACTGAGCTTATAGAGTATATCATGTTGCGTTGTGCCTAAGATTACATGGGGCCACTTAGGATGTTGTTCTTTTTTGTCGATTTTGGTGTATTTTGTGATTTTACTAAAAACTATTGTGGTCGTTATTTTGTCGTTTCATGCTTCGTATGTGTGTTATCTCTGTGAAAAGTGACTTTGCAAGTTGAGATATGGGGTGGTAACTAAGTTTGTAGATCATATCAAGCTGTCTTTATGTCTAGATTACATTGGGTCCACTTGGAATGTGTCCTTATTTTGCCGGTTTCTGTGTTCTTTGTGATTTGGCTGGCGAGACTCATGGTTGTTATTTTGTCGTTTAATATTGCGTATCTTTGTAATCTCTGTAAAGAGATGATAGTTTGGGTGATAACTAAGTTTGTAGATCATATTAACCTATCTTATTGCTAGATTACATTGTGATAAATTGGAATGTTGGTTTTTGTTGCCTATCGGTGTTATCTCTGTGAACTTCATTGAGTATATAGTTGGTAACTAGATTTTTCAAGGATATCAAGTTGTCTTACGCCAATATTACATTGGGCCACGTGGAACGTTATCCTTACTTTGTCGATTACCGTGTACTTTTGATTTTGTTATTGACAGAGATTCAGAGAATAACTTCATTTTTGTTTCGTGATCTTTAATTAAACTCATATGTTTGAAACGAGATAAATATATCATTGTGTTGCCAGTTTTCATGTTCTTATTCTTTTAGCATTTATTGAAACTTGAGACTAACCGAGTCTTTTTTGTTGCGATCGTATATTGAATTTATAGCTTTGAGAAGATACCAAGCCGTTTATTGGCTAGATTACCTCGTGGGGCCACTGGGGATACCAGACCAGCCATCAGAGAAAGAGTTCATTTCTTGCTTAAGAAATGGAATATTGCTATGTAACATGATAAACAAAATCCAACCAGGTTCAGTTCAGAAGGTAATAAAGAATCAGATTGGCTAATGTTTCAATGATTACTAGGGCTAGTACTGATATCCATTATTTTCTCTTTTTTGATTTACAATGACTTAAAAAGGTCGTGGAGATTAATGCGCCAACAAATTCGCTTCCATGGGATTGCCAGCCATTGCCAGCTTATCAGTACTTTGAGAACATTCGGAACTTCTTAGCTGCTGCGGAAGAACTGAAGCTTCCAGTCTTTGAAGCTTCTGTTTTTGAAAGGGCAAGTACTAAATCCCCTGATAACTACCCAGCACACGACTATATTAATTTTAAGAGCAAGTTTGTTTTGCTTATACAGGGAAACTTGAAGGAGGGGTCAACCAGTAAGGTTGTCGATTGCATCTTGGCTCTCAAGGCTTACCATGAGTGGAAGCAACTGACAGGTGGCAATGGACAATTTAAACTGCCTAGGTCACCCCTCGTTGTGCATTCCGCTAGTCGGAGTCATGTACAAACTACTGGAACTGTTAGTTACAACAGTCGCAGGCAGCTAGACATGTTGGCAGGCAGCGATGAATCAACGCCATCTGCTGATGAAATGAGGTGTCTTGAAGGTAGTTAATTAAAATCTAGAAATCTCTTTTACTTTTGGCTACCTAAATAAAATGGAGATGTTTAAGGTTCTATGCAGAAACATAATGAAGAACTACTCCAGGGTTACATCTTATGAAAGAATGAATATGGCAGTTTAACCTTTTAATGTTTGTTGCAAACTGAAATAAATTGAGATGTTTAAAGTCCTGAGCAGTAATTCTAGGTTTAATCTAAAGAAAGAACACATATGATAATTTAGACTTTTAATGTATGTCGCAAACTGAAATAAATGGAGATGATTAAGGTTCTGAGCAGAAATGCAATGCGCTGACCCATGGCTACATCTATAGAAAGAATGCATATGGCAATTTATCCTTTTAATTGTGTGGGAAACTGAATATGTTTAAGGTTCTTGGCCCTGGAACGTATTACGTATTGAATAACAAATGCATTTGGGAATCTAGGCTATTTAATATGCATGGCAAACTGAAATCATTTCTCTCTCTCTCTCTTAACTCATGCGTTTGATTTAGACTTGTATCTACTCATACCGACTTTATAAATCTAGATAAAATTGTCAAAGCTCTTGCTGAACGGATGGTGGACTCCAAGGAGAACATGGACAGCAACTTGTTTGCTAGTTATCATAGTGGAAGAATGGTATGAAGAACAAACATGTGTATTCTTGAATTAATCTATTGTAAATCCATTAATGTTCTTACTTATCAATTTTACCAGGACTCGGTTAAATTCTTCAGCAAGATTCTGTCAAATTGTTTGGATGAACAAGTTCAGACAATGTTTCCTGAGGTATGTCATCTTTACTTTTTTTTTTCTAATCTCAATTTTAATCTAGGTTTCTATTCGCCGGATTGACATTTACTTCTTATTTGACTTTATTAGCAATTTCACGGCGATTTTTCTTAATATTCTTAGATATTATTCGGTACCTTTGTTACATCCAGATGAAATCGAGTATATTGGACCATATAAGGAAAAAAAGTGATACACCTGTGAGTTCCGTGAATGTGACCTTAGCAGTTTTGCCAAATCAAGAAGATGACAAGGTAAGTTTTTTTTTTCAAAATTTAATAAGAATTGTGCAATAATTTAAAGCAAAAGCTTGATCTATCAAGTTGATCTTATGTGTTCATATAATACTCTTTTCGGTTCTCCATCTCGCTGTAACATGAAAAAAACAATTTCGTTAATAGTGTTGCAGAGCTTGCTTGGGAACGGGTAAATGTAATCACTGGAATCTGGTCGAGCAGCAAGAAAGGGAACTCTCTGTAAGATTTTTAATTATGTGTGTATTCAAGCTATATCAAGTACTTTGGGGTTGCTTATATGATAACCTGAGAACCAAGCAAGTATCAAATTGAACAATCATAACAGTTGATGAGCTAAAAGATATTTTGGTAACAATTTATTGCATGATAAATGTTTCGATGCTAAAAATGCCATCTCACCCCATATTATGTACTGTGTTTCAAGTTTCAAATTCTTGAATTGAATACTTGCTTAATACCTTAATACCATATTCTGTTTGCAGAACATTAAACAACTGTTATCTAGTGCAAAGAAAGAGTTTCAGAGCCTTCAATGTCAGGTTGAAAGTGATCTGAAATACCTTGGTATGATTTTACTCGACATAATTGATTTTCGCTCTCTTGCTGCTCAATTTTATAGAATGTGAATGATATGATAAGTTGCTTGACAAACATAATATTTTCTTTCATTTGATGAAATTACTCTTTTCATGTAAGTTGAGGAAAAAAAGGTGGTGATTAACATGTTTGAGCATTTTACTCAAGAACATGATTTTAATATGCTGTCTTACATTTTTACAGGGGATCAGGTTCTAGAGATGTCTAATGCTGCTTGTGGTTATCACAAAGTGGTAAAAGAAAACAGGAGTCTGTACAACATGGTTCAGGATCTGAAAGGTTAGTAACTAAGTAGCTGCATTCTCATTTGTTTTGTTTTAGTAGGCCATCTCACCTTCAAATTTTTTTAATAACTTTTTTTCCAGGAAATATTAGAGTTTTCTGCAGGATTAGACCTACCTTTGATACTGCAGTTCCAAATGCCATCGGTTTTATTGGAAAAGATGGTTCATTGGTGGTGTCAGACCCTTTGAAACATCAAAGAGATGGACAAAAACTTTTCCAGTTTAATTGCGTGTTTGGTCCAACAGCCACTCAAGGTAACCAATACTCCCAATACATATTGAAAGAGCTTCATCATAAATATTGTACTTGTTCATAGTTACGCCTATCTTTCAGATGAGGTCTTCAGAGACACTCAACCTCTGATCAGATCTGTTATGGATGGTTACAACGTTTGCATATTTGCTTACGGTCAAACTGGATCCGGGAAGACATATACTATGGTAAGGATTCTTAATGTTGTACTACTATCTATGCATTCTTGTAAAGATGCTGGCATTGATATATACATCGCTTGCTAATTTAACAATTTTGTTGATAGTGTGGTCCTCCTGGCGGATCAGCTAGAGATTCGGGGATCAGTTACTTGGCTCTCACAGATCTTTTTGAGCTCTCACACCAAAGAGAGGACATCATAAAGTATGAAATACAAGTGCAAATGGTTGAAATATACAACGAACAAGTTCGTGATCTTCTTGCAGATGATTCAGCCTCTACTAAGTTGGAGATTCGAAGCTGTGCCAGTGAGCAGAGTTTGACACTTCCGGATGCTACATTGCGTCCAGTGAAGTCTACGACTGATGTAATCAACCTGATGAAACTTGGTGAAGTTAATCGTGCATCTGGTTCCACTGCAATAAATGCTAGAAGCAGTCGCTCTCACAGGTTTGTGTAATTTAATCTTCTTCACAATACATGTATCATGATCTTAAAACTGCATCATACTGATAATTATATCTTCATCTGAGCAGTATATTAACAGTGCACGTGCGAGGTGAAGATGTATCTGGAAGCATGCTTGGTAGCTGCCTCCATTTGGTGGATCTTGCAGGCAGTGAACGAGTAGATAAGTCGGAAGTTAGTGGTGAGGGACTCAGAGAAGCACAGTACATAAACAAATCTCTTGCTTGTTTGGGAGACGTTATTTCAGCTTTGGTGCAGAAAAATTCTCATATCCCCTACAGAAACAGCAAGCTCACTTTGCTTCTGCAGAACTCTTTAGGTATCACTCATTATGCAATGCGAATTGCACATGCAAAGTTGAGTTCTGCATGATATTAGTATTGACTGCAGTTTGTCTAAACAGGTGGCAATGCAAAAACGTTAATGTTTGCTCATGTGAGTCCTGAAGCAGATTCTTTTAATGAGACGATAAGTACGTTAAAATTCGCTCAGAGGGTCTCCACAGTAGAACTCGGTGCAGCTCATGCAAATAAAGAGAGCGCCGAGGTATTAGAGCTTCAAGCACAGGTAGATTTCCACTCAAACTTGCCTTTTGAATTGAGAAATTTTTTATTTGATTAATTCATCATATTGAGATTCCTTGAAACGTGTACAGATAGCAAGCCTCAAGAAGGCATTGGCTTGCAAGGAAGCAAGAACACCAGTTGGAAAACCGAAACAGATGAATGTAACGCCTCCTCGTACAAGAAGGCTAAGTATTGAAAATGGAACCACCATGACACTGTACAGATCAGTCAATGCTGAAGAAAAAAGGGTAGCCAAGACCCCAGTCGTGAAACCTCGTTCTCGAAGATTAAGTCTTGAAGGGCCAGGAGTAATTGTTCCCCCTAAGAGTCCTACTAGCACAGCCGTCAGAAGTTCAATGGCAAGGATGGATTCATCAGTGAAAGTTCCCAGAGTTCCTCCTAAGAGTCCATCTGTTGCAGCCCACAAAAGTCCGATGGTAAGAATAGATACAGCAGCAAAGTCTCTGTCCTTCCAAGTACCAGAAACGCCAGAGCCACAGATAAAGTTGACAGATGAGGCTCCAAAAGTTGTTCTTAGTGAGCGTAGTAAGGTCAGTTCAGAAATTCAGACGCCTTGTTCGACACAAGGAAAGACATCCCAGATACGAAAATCTCTCCGTACTATTGGTAAATTCATTCATGGCTCAGACAAAAGGTTAGTTACGCTCAGTCTATTGATTTATTCTGATGTTAGAAGATATACTTAATTAAATGCTGGGAATTGACCTTTGTATTTTTACTCGCACGCAGAAACCAACTGAAACCGACTGATGTTAATGCATCATTCAATGGCGCAAGCTACTTACAAGAGCCGAAGTCACCAGTTTCGTCAAATGCAAGGGCTTTGAGGAGACGGTCACTAACCGGCATACAACCAGAAAGGTCAAGGCGCTCCTCGCTTGGAGGAGCTTCAACTAATTCCAGTAAGTCTCAATTCCAAGAATGAGCTACAATTCATAAACCATGTTACATAACTTCTTAGTCTCATTGCATCAGCTTAAGTTAACTTGTGATCTAGTGAATAATTTGTTATTCATACATCCTTTTTTGTTGCTTGGTCCAGATGAGGATGCGAATAGGAGTGCCAGGACGCCACCATCTCAAGTTCGTGCATCAGGAAAGTTGACACCACCACCTGCAGTTCGTGCTTCAGGAAAGTTATCTAAGCAGTGGCTTTAGATTCGTTTAGGGCAGTTGAAACAAGTCAGTAATGCTTCAACTCAAAGCATACATTACTGAAATCCTCAGTAGTTCAGTTCCTATAGGACTAACTTTCTGCTGAAGTTGGGAGTGAAAACATGTTAACTGGAAGTAGTTTCTCTGTCAGTCATTTTTGTACAGACAACAACTAAAGTGATTGGATTCCTGTAGTAATGCTTCTGATTAATAAATTGTTCCTCCATGTGATTCATCTTGGGTTGTATATTTTGCATAATTTTATGTGTTCACAGGCATATACAAAGTGAACTTTTTTCAAAGATCACATGTTTAAGGACAGTGGTGCATAAAGAATCTAAGGATTGTTCAGTTACCAATCAATGTCCTCTGAAACACAACATATGGGGTGTTTTTCTTATCTTATCCAAGTAGCTGAAGCAGCATCCGAAAGCACCTCATTGGGTGTGATTTTTCCTTCTCCTCCATCTCCCATGTCCGGTTTGAGTAATGATAATTCGCACATTAATATGTTTGTATGATGTTTCTCGAAAAATTTACTGATAAAAACACGCTCCAATTAAAAATGATTCTTCTTATTATACTATTTTCTTAAAATTGATGAAACTTGAGATCTTCTCAATACAATTCAACTTCAAGTGGGTTGCCATAATTCTTCACTATAAAAAGAACTAATTAGTATCTTTATTGTTTCTTATTTCCGAAAATGATTTGATAATAAGTTAAAATTTCTTCCCTTTTGTTAGAAACAAACAAACACTACTAGATGATTGTATTGAACATGGCACATTGGATCCTCTTATTTTCACATAAAAATCCTATTATCCTGGCAATAATAATAGTATAATGCCAATAAAAGATTAAACCGCCTCAGTCGGATAACATGACTTTGACCAATCAAGAACTGTATAAAGATTTCATTGGAAAAGTTTACTGAAAATATGGATGGCAATTGCCAACGGTCCAGCATAAGCATATGCCCTAATTAATGATGTATGAAGACAAGTAACATGTCTTGCCAAATGATCATGCCTTTTCTTTATCAAAGTTTAGCTTTTCTCTACTTTTAAGGTTTATGAGATCATCTTTTTATAAGATGTATGTACATCAAAATTGGTCACTTTCGTCAAGTACATGCCATATATAACCAAGATTTGAAACGATAGGGGATTTCTTCGATGCTACCGTAAGTTGTAGTGCCCGCGCAACGCTTCAAACCTAGTAATATAGAAATCCCAATATCACCAATAAATGGAATCATTTCAACAATTGATTAGAATCTCTCAACATGGTGTATAATTTCCTGTATGTACCAAAAAAATAGTTCATTGATTTGCAGTTTAATGATATACACTATCCTCTAAAAGACTAGAACCATTTCTTTCCTGCTGTTACCCATTTACAAAATAGACTACTCTAAAGCACCAGATCAATAACTGACTTCAAAAAGAAAGAGAACTCATTGTACCCCTTGCACGCCGCCCGTTGTTCTTGGCAATTGTGTAGTAGTAAGAGCGGAGCAAGCGTTTCTGAAACCTTCGGAGATCCAGTTTTACCATCTGTCGATCAAGATAGATTTTCTTCGTAAATTCCCATCCCTTGCTGTTCACGCTATCCGGGTCAACCAAAATAGGATCGGTTTTCTCATAATCGTTATACAATGAGCTCTCTTTCGGTTGAATCTTGTACCCAATGTACTTCAAACCAAGTCGTCTTGATGGTTCACCATAATAAGTCTCAGCTGCCCAATCTGTACCTAAGGGCACGACTTGGATAAAAACAGAACCGGGATTGGTGAAGAGGAAATGTGTCATGGCAGCACCATGAACACCAACCATAACATCACTAGAGTTTAGGACCCTGTAGATTTTCGCTAGCTCAGTTGTTCTTTCGGGCTTCAGGACTTCAACCTCAAATCCTATGTCCTCTGCCACTTTCACCAACAAATCCTCATTGGTAATTGCTCTTGAACCATTTCTGGACACAATAACTAGTTTTGGCCTGCTTGGCCTTTTCTCTTGTTTTCTCATCTCTAGTGGATTCAAGGAAGGTAAAGCTATGGATTTCTCACGCTCTTCATCTTCAATAAGGCTTGAGATACGAGGCCAGTATGACCGGTCCAAGACGTCGTGAAAATCAACTATGGTCTTGTTGTTCTCCACAAGAGAGGGGTTAATTGTGAGCTCGTCATGAATTCTTAACCCAACAATGGCTTCGGGAAAGCAGTGGATCCTCTTGTCCTTGCTAAAATCAATCGCAGGAAAGTCTGAGAGTTGGGACAGTATATCTCCGTACTTCATGATCCACCAATTGTGATACTCAAGAATGACGAAAACAACCTTCTTATTGAACTGCTGAGATGTTATGTACAGGGGCAAAATCCCATCATTGAATTCATGGTAAAGGTTACCCGTATAGCCTCCGGTGGAGAAGAACACAGCAGGGACGTCATGTTGGACATCACAAGCATGATGCACACCCGAATCCTTTCTTGAAATGAGGTTCAATTCGTCAATCGTGGCCATAACATCAGCTTCCCATTTTCGCGTATAAGGCCTAATCTTCTCGTGCTGAATTACAGCCGCCTTTTCACTTTCACCATCAGCCTGATCAATCGAATCATCACCATTGTACAGAAAGACAGACGATGAAGGCGAGTGAGTCCTCACATTCCCTTTCATAACACATACATCAGACCGAACACTAACCCTTTCGCAACAAATAGTACCTGTACCAACAATATCCACCGATATCAGAACGCAAACCCAATGCCTAATTTTCTATTTAGGTTAGGTATGAAATGTAAAAACAGCAACACAAGATGACCTCATGCCCCACAAGGCCATAATTATCAAACGCAGAAAGTATCGAAATAGAAAACAACCATCTCCAAGTACATATCAATCAACATCTTAGTATTATATCTCGAGATATAGATTATAGATAAGAATAATGCTACAAAAACACAAAGTACACACAACAAGATTAAATCTTTTTCAGCTAATGTAACAGTTCAAAGCAAAGAACAAACATTAACATAGAGAAAGAAGTAATAGTCCAAAAACTCACCATTAGAAACAGACGAACAAATCTGAGAATCAAGGGTTCCTCTATTAAACCGAAATGAATCTGCAAAACAAACAAATTCAAAAACAGTAAACACCAACAAAAACGAAAAAAGCTTAAATCTTTCGAAAACCCAACAGGAAAAAAGCACTTACGAAGCAAGGAATCAGAAGAAAGCAACTGGAAAGCCAAAACCAAGCTGCAAGAGACAAAAGAGAGGAAAATGATGAACAAAAGCTTAGGCTTTGCCATCTTATAGGAGAACCCAGATTTCCCATGGATTAAGCCCAAAGAATCCAAGCATGACTCCTCATCTTCACCTGCCAAACACTCTTTGGTTCTCTTAGTCAAGTTATAAAGATTTTTCCTTTGGTACTTCACCATTTTTCTTGGTTTTGTTTGAAAAACTCAGAGCTTGTTTACAGAAACAGGGTAATGGAGAAAAGTGGTTTTATAGGAAGATGGGTTGTAAAGATGGGAGCTTTAGAGGTATGGGGAGGAGGGGTGTATCTGGTTTTACTTGAAGGGAAGGTGTTTGGGTGTGTGCTCAATGGGGTGGCTTCTCTCTGTTTATTCTTGGGAACAGAGTTGGAAAGAAAGAATCCTTTTGTTTACAAAACTAAATAATATGTAGAATTAAAGGACTTGAAAATGTTGAATAAATAAACACAAGACAAGTAGGCTTTGTATAGTTTTCTTCTAGCATTTGTAAATTCAAGAGAGTATTAAAAGGAAGAGAATTGGACTTGCTTAATTATGCTTCTCCTCATGCATACAGCATACAAGGTTCGTTTGATTAAGATTCTTGATGCTTTCTTAATATAGTATTCAATCAATAATTTATAACTATTGAACAAAATTATGTAGTAATGCACATAATTATTTCGTCAGTGGATATTTTTCTGAGTTACGTCATATTCAATTCAACTGGAATTTATTCAGTTTCATCTTCTATTTCATTTAATTCAGTTTAGTTCGAAAAATTACAATTGAAGAGAATAAATCCTTATTGGGTCACAATTTTATCATATTTATCTAGTCCTCGATAATGTTAAATGTCATTGATTTGGATATTATAGCGCAAGTCAGATTCGAGAATGTTCAGATTCAGCAAAACTCACTATCAAGGTGAATGTATTTGAACTAATTCGTGCATGAGAAGATCGAATGAGTTCAATCGAACATGATTGAAATTTTCACTAAGTGTGTATGATCATATATATGTTTATATCAATATTAGTCGAATTTTCATATCGTACATGGGTGTTGATAAGTAGACTACGTGGCAGATCAGATGGTGGAGATTTAAAGTTGAGCGCGGCAAGAGCGGTTGAAGCTTGTTGGAGCTGTTAATGCGAAGATTCTTAATTGTATATTTCACAGTTCATTTATGAAGTTCTCATCATAATGGTAGATACATAAAGTTCGTTAAATCTCTTAGATCATAATATATTTGTAGAATATCAAAAGAAGTGAGAAATTCGGATAACCTTGTGCGCCATAATGTTTGTTCAATAGTCGCATTGTGATTATTGTAACTTCCATGATATATGATATGTCTCCGTGCAATAAGAACATTGATTTTCAAAGTATCTTGATTCTTTAATTTTACTGAATTATACAGAATCAAGATTAACAGTTGTACAGATTGTCAATAACAATTTAAATTTCCGGCAATAATAAAGTCACGTCTTATAGACTCGTTCGCAAAAGTATTTACGTGGTGGTGATTACAACTATTAAAATCTAACAAACCTTTGGGGATTCAAAGTTCTCATTCACTCATCATCCCTTCCCTTCCCTTCCATCACTCTCATGTATTTCTTCTAGTTCTATGCAACCTTCTATACTAGTTTACACTGGTAGACTTCAATCCTAAATAATAATCTACTCGCAGTGAATTGGTCTTCAAGAAAGATGGCTAAATCTCAACTTAAAGAACACATGATATGTCACACGCCTGAGTGTCCATTTAGAATTCAACTTTTAATTCATTTTAATTTAGCGTAGTTTTCATTCCTTTGGAAAAAATCATTCACTCCTATTGTATTTATTCTTATACTTAATTCATCATATATTTTACTTTGTTTACTCTTCTCTTAAAAATTTACATTCTTCTCTTAAAAATTTACATTCGAGTTCGTGAGAAATTCAGCCCGATGGTTACGCGGAAGTACGTAGGGCAGCCACCAGATAAGAAGTTGGGGTAGAAGAAAATGAGTGAGAGCTAGCCACATGATATCGCAGTCAAATTGAGATTAATTAGGGGGAATTTAATTGAATTGAATTGATGTATGTACGCAAATATGATAATGATATGATGATGTTCAACGCGTATAGCAGTAGCATTTGAGTATGTAATTTGTTCGTTTTTGAGAATCAAATGCGGCCTATAATTGTTCTGGTCTGGTCGTTGTTAAGGGACGACAGCTAATTCCTTGGTGGACAATTTGCTGTTCTAGTTAACGCCTAATCTTTCCGCACCTACAAAAGATTACTCGTTTATAATTACGCTTAATCACGTGACAATACTTTTATATTACAAATTATTATTTGGTCACTCTTTTGGGCATTTCCTCTTAGGCTGCTTTTAGCACTAATTCTTTAATCTTCATATAAATGGAATTATATTCTATTAGCCTATAAATGGAATTATATGTCTGTTTTCTATTAGCCTCTAACAGAGAGCGGGGCAATTTGAATTAGAATTACAATTGAATTTGTTTGAGTTAGAGTGAATTAATGAATAGTTGTTAAAATTTATATTTGGTATAAAATTAAAATTGTATAGAATTTTATAGGTTAAAAACTGAGTGAGAATTAAATTGTAATTTTTGAATTGAATTAAATTGTAATTGAATTTTATTTGATAAATAATTAATAAATTCGAATAACCTTGACAAACATAAAACGATCCAATTCAACCACGATTAGATTTAAGCTCTCATTCAAACAGATACTTATTATCTTATGTGTGGGATTCCTGGACAGATCCTCTTATGCTTTTAGATGTACATTAAATTGGGAGTTGCAAGTCGAGCAAAATGAAAATCAACTTTTACTTAATTTCAGGTTTTAATTTTGTAGTAAAACACTCTAAGTGTAACGCTGTTCTATTTAAAAAGTATAAAGGTCGGATTGGTATAGAATTTAAATGGGCGTTTGAATGGATTTTGTGAAAAATTGTGTTCGGAATGAAATTGAAATGGGGTATTTAAAATGTATTTTAGGCCAAATCACTGTTAATCGAGCTAAATGGACCGAATGTTTATCTCTATTCATCTCAAATCAGTTGTTTAATTTATTTGTAAATAAAATTAAATTTTAATTGATAATCCGCTTCATAAAATACTGATTTTATTTCTTCATCTTATCCAAACTTGATGGCTCGATACTTTAGGATTAAAACATGGAGCACATGTCACATGTTAAGTTGTTTTTATAATTCAAACACAATACCTTGTACGCAAGCTGTAAATTTTTGCTATGATAACATATATCATGTCATAATACTTTGTTGATATGCATTTATTTTGATAGTGAGAGTTCTCGAACACCAGACTAGTTCAAACTCATACTAATGACAATGACAAGTTTGCATTTGCTAATCTTCAACTTAGTTGATAATTGCCTTCAATGTTTATAGTTTAAGATAGTCAATCTACATTATGTTGCATAGATTTGACACTTCTGTTTATTGAATACTTGCTGACCATAGAAACAAGAAAAGAGTAGAATGGAATATATTTTGTTCCTACAGATTTAGGCATATGCTTAAACATCTACATGGTAGATCAGTACCATTCTAAAACTTTAAGACAACGTTGTTCATATAAATAAGGTGCACCTTTCTCTTTAAAAATTCATTTATAAAAATTTTAAAGTTAAACACGTTTATTCTGGAATAGTTTTAAAATGGGACTCATGGAAGGCCAACTTGAAAGTATCATGGTTCACGCACGAGTGAACTAAAGTGTACGAGAAAGTACATGTATTAGTACAGTGATGATAACATATCACCTGGAGAGCTGTTCATAAGTAATCGTGCTGGCCTAAAATGTTAGTACTCGACATATTAGTGGTCATGTCGTTACAACCATTTCCGCTACTAGTATAAATAAATAATATAAAAAGTCTTCAAATTTAAAAAAATATTATAAAAAGTACTAAAAATAATATAAAATTCTTTTGACCCCTCCAGACGATGGAATTTAGTCATACGAAGTTACGAACCCCTGCATCATGCAAAACGATGAGTCTTGCCATTTCGAGCCCAAAAATACTGAGAAAACTTTTAAATCGGAACTTTGAAATTTCAAAACTATCAAAACTTATCACGATGTTTGGATTTATCCAACTTAATGCATATAAATTAACATCTAACAAATCAGGTGTCCAAAGGACAAACTCCCAATTTATATAATTATTCTTAGCTAAGCTTGGAAAATAGGTATAATTAAAGTCGAAGCAAGTGGTACCATGTGAGGAGTCAGATAGTTCTCTTTATTGCTTACATTCTAAAATATTTTAGTCAACTAAATAGCTAGGCTGAATATCATAGGGTTTGGGAGATTGTAAATTTAGACCATCTTGAATTCAATTCAATGTGGCGTGCGATGACGCATCGTTGTTATACGATATTATATTGTTGTGAATTTTACTGCAGTGGTAATACGTTGTCGTTACAACGTCGTCACGTCATGAATTTTTTTATTTTTTTTATATTTTATTTACATATTAATCATATTATAAGATTGTTTAGATGTTGAAATGAATAAAATTATATTTTTTTTAAATCGTTTTATAATTTATTAAGGTTTAAAATTTGAAAAAGAAATATTTTATTAAAACATATTGAACATATTATATTAGTGTTTAAAAGTTGAAATTAATAAAATTGTATTTTTAAAGGTTTTTTTTACAATTGTAAGTTTAATTAAGAGAGAAATTGAGTTCGAGATTGAATGATTCAAAAAAGAGTGGTGTCTATTTGTAGATTTTGAAGAGACGGATCTGTTGGTGATATTTATTTATTTTTTATATTTTTATTTTTCAAGTTATTTACATTTGAAATTGAACAAAACATAAAAAAATTAAAAAAAGGACTGTGGGTGCGACACATGGCAACAACTGATTAGTTGTTGCCTGTGCCAAGTGCCACGGTGGCACGTCGCGTCGCGTAACAACGCGTGTTATGACGCGCTGTTACAACACCATTGGAGAGGCCGCGGCGCGTCCGCAACGCCTCCATTAGAGACAGTCTTAAGATCAAGGTCTGCATATATAGATGTCAATTCACTTCTACTTAAATAATAATATATACGATATTTATTCTTTTAATTAATAGGTTTGGAATTCGAATCACAATTATCGCTTAAAAAAAAAATACAACGTACAATATTTGAACTTAAATATGAAATTGTATAGTCGGGGGAGTAATTTAGAGACCACGTTAAAAGAAAATAAATAGAGTGGTGATTTCTTCTGCATTTTTGTTTCCAAGTTGATAAAAGAGTCAGCATGACAGTTTTCCGCTTGGGTTTTGGGGACAGAAGCCATGTTGACAGTGTTATTATCTTAACCATATATCGATCTTAGTCGAGAATCTCGATAATGGATGATGATTATAAAAATTAAGATCGAACAGTACATTTTTGTGTAATTATATGACACTTAATTATAATTAATCAAGAAAGCAAGAGGGGGAAAGAGTGGCATTGGGTAAATTACTAGTTTTAGCAGTTCAAGGCCACTACAGA
The DNA here is from genome assembly GCA_036897095.1 of Plantago elongata. Lineage (NCBI taxonomy): Eukaryota > Viridiplantae > Streptophyta > Magnoliopsida > Lamiales > Plantaginaceae > Plantago > Plantago elongata. Next base: position 22,107 of record JAYMSP010000863.1, on the reverse strand, counting down.
GAATATGAATGTAGCTATGTTCGTGGATCGACTAAATTACTGCTTAATTGTCAGATTTTGTACTTTTAAAAAGTTACTTTCACACTGGCTTACTTAAATATTTTGGATTAGTGGTTTGGAGAGATAGTGTTTAACTTATCGCGAGCTCTAACACATAAAGATCTAATCAGCTATATATATTCTAGTTTAAAGTTCTGGGGGAGGTTTTGGAAGATGAATTTGATTCCGAAAGTGTGACTTTGATGTAAATTGTTCGGATTAAATCGTAATAGGTAGCCAATAAGGCAAACAATATATTGTTTTTATATATGTATATCTCCTACCATACATATATATCCTTAAAACTATTGACGTAAAAGGACTTTTAACGGGTGTCAAGATGAAAGAACGAGTTTAAATGGAAAAGGAAAAGAAGAAACGGAATGAAGAATAGAATTAACGGTTAGAGCGTTGTAACATATGGTTGGAGCGGTGAAATACGATTCGTGTGAAGCACACAATTATAATCAGTCAACTTATCAGACGCGAAGAACTGTAATTGGTAGGAGCCATATGCACCGAAAACAACAAATTTGGAAGAAACCCAAATTGAAGATTCTAGGGTTCATTCGTACCCCTTTTTTTTTTTTGAACGGCTAAGATTAACAACTAGGAATGTACGCGATCGGGTACGGACGGTTATTTGCAAAATTTTCAACCGACCCGTCTATGGTGGGTAGGTCAAATAATTAACTTCGATGGGTGGCATTTTATCTTAACCGCCACGGATCGGTTGATACTTGAAGTGGGCGGTTCGGCGGTTTGGCGGTTTGTTTGCACATAAAAAAAAAATGACATATATGACCCATTAAAGAAAGAGACATTATACCTCATAACCTCTAAGTCTACAATAAGCTAAACAATAAGGGAAACATAACAAAATCTCAAGCATTAATACAGTAGTCTAAGTACATAAAATTCCAAATGCAATATAAGTTCATGAGTTGCTCCAATTGCAAAGGTCATGATAAAAACTAAGATGGCATTAGTTTGCAATCTATGAGTAAATGAGAAGACGTAAAATTACAACCTATGAGTAAATGAATAATAAAGATCTATTACTATTAATCTAATGCAATAAAATGTAAATTAAATACATATTAGTAACATATATAGCGAGCGAGTGTGCGGGTTGGCGGTTGGTGAACCACCAACCCGCCACCCACCCGCTTAATGGCGGGTTACAAATTTGTAATCTACGGACGGTTTTTTGACAAAAATTCTAATCGTCGATGGCGGGTAGTTGGCGGGCGGCGTGGGCGGTTATATTTTATGTACACCCCTATTAACAACCACTTTACACATATACCAACACATCTTTACTCCTAAACATACCTTATGCCTCCCTCTTTACTCATAAACCCACCTCATTCCTCCACCAGGAATCGAATTCTGCACCTTCTCCTTACCACTCAAACTCCATTCCACTGCATCACTTTACGCCTCCCAGGGTTCATCCGTACACAAATCTTATGGAATGAAAACTTCATTAAATTAAATGTACTTGATACGTAGAAAGATAAAGGGGAAAATTTTATTTTAGGTACATTAGAGTGAGGCACTGTCACTTTAGGTACTTTAAAGTGAGAGTGACCAATTTGGGTACACTACTGCAACCACCCGTCCAATTTAGAAACTCCGATCAATTTTCCGATCAAATTGATGACGTGGCCGCCGGACTTGCGATTTTCCCTCCAAATTCATATTTAACCCGTATTTAACTCGTACTTTGATATTTAATTCAAATCCGAAAACATGTCGCGTCCACATTAATTCTGGGTATAAATTGTGTATTATAATTATAAAATAATTTTAAAAATTATAAAAATAGTTTAAAAATTAAAAAAAATCATTTGTAAAATATTTTTTTTATATTTTAAAAATATTTTTGAATTGAATTAAACAATTTATACCCATAAACTATCTTATGTGATTTTAAATTTTTTTATTGTTTGTAAAAATATGTATTATTTTATTGTTTGTAAAAAATGTAAAATGAATCTTTATAATTTTTAAACTATTTTTCATAATTTTTTAAATAATTTTTTATAATTATAATACACAATTTATACCGAGAATTAACGTGGACACGACACATGTCCTGTATTTAAATTTCAAATACAAAAGTACGAGTCAAATACGAATTTGGAGAGAAAATTGCAAGTCCGGCAGCCACGTCATCAATTTGATCATAAAATCGATCAGAATTAATTTATTTAATAGGTGGTTACAGTAGTATACCTAAATTAATCAATTTTACTTTAATATACCTAAAATAACAGTGTCTCGAATATACTTAAATAAAAAATTTCCAAATAAATATCCCATGTACGAACATTATGAGTAGGTTATTTTAGGTAATCATTATAGACTAGGTTTAATTTTGTTCCTCATATAGCTGGCTACTGTAGTGCTTGCTTCTGTACGTAAAATCACTCAATCCACATTCATTCTCACTATAACAATTACATTTATTTGAATTAAAATTTTAATTGAATCCGTTTGAATTAAAATGAATTGATAAATAATAATTAAATTGTAATTGAGTTGTTAAAATTTATGTTTGGTAGAAAATTAAAATTGTATAGGATTTTATAGATTAAAAATTAAGTGATAATTGAATTGTGTGAGAATTTCTTTTTAGTAAATAATTAGGCAATTCGAATGGCCTTGACAAACACAAAACGATCCAATTCAATTATAATTGAATTTGAATTCCAATCCAAACAAACACCGGTTATCTTTCTCTCTTCTTTCGCACACACCCTGAGAGCGAGGTTGAAGAAGTTATGGTTACTTCATCATGTCACTGAGACCTTAGTGAATCCAAAATAAAAGATGGGACTATTACATAGAGTCTCTATCTATATATGTTCCATATCCATTTCAGGTTTTTTACCTTTTCTTTTTTGAGTAAATCTAGTACAGTTCTATATTTAAACAGTATCGAGATTGAAATACAATATAAATTTGTAGTAATACTTATACATTCCACATATATTCAAGTCGTTACACGTATTTAAGGGAGGAGTAATCGTCTGACTTGGTGCTTTAGCAAAGTAGTGATAAAGTTTAGGAGAAAGAGTGCATGAAAAGAAGAAGCAATTGAACACTTGTTGGCTAAGAAAAGTACAAAGAGATGAGAAGAGCCGGTCAATCAGATCTACCTCACAAATGTGTTTAGAGATGCGTCTTAAAGCCAATAACGGCGGCACATATAATTACTTATGCCTCATTACATTAGAGTTCCTCGTGGCACCTTCAATCATTTAAAAAAAAAATTATATTAGACTTTCATATACTCTTTTAACGGTATTTAAAAATAATTTTCCTAGTAATTTTTATTTGATTTTGTTAAAATTCAAGGAAGTTGATTTAAACAAAATTCAACTAGTGGTATTATTCAAAAGAAAATATAAAATTATAAAATTATAAGTTTTAGTATTTTGAAGAAAAAATATGATTTTAGTTGAAAAAAGTACTACTTAAAAAAAAAATTTCCACATGGAGTAGCTTTCTCCCGAATGGAGCCGTCGCTAACCCCAGATACCCTGTCTTGATCAGAACAGTTTGACGGATCTTTTACTTTTACTGCTATCAATCAGACACTAGACCTCATCATTGGAGGTTGGAGCTCTCTGCTGGAAAATTCGGAACATTGACAGACAATTTCTCTGTTCTTCTGCTGTGATTAGTCCCCTGACGGATTTCCACCATCATCGAAAAAAGAAACATATCAAAAATCAAAAAAAGAAAAAACAAAAATATGTTGATTGATTCTCAAAACCTGCGACTGAAAAGTAATCCTGGAGGCTGAAAAGATTCGAGGCCTCCGCCGTAGTCCTAGGCAAGAAAAGTAACCTTGGGGTTGTGAAAAAGGATATCCGAGTAGAAAAATCTATGGCAAGAAAGTAACCCTGAGGATCGTAAAAACCAGGAGATCCTCGCCGTAGTCCTAGTCAGAAAAGTAACCTAGGGAACGTAAAGAAAGCAGATCCCTGTAGAAAGTTTGCTAGGATTTTGTCGGTGATTTTTTTTGGTGTCTTAGTCGTAGTTTCGTTGCCTGGTTTTTTCTTTTGTTCTCTGTGCGTGTGTGTGTGTTGTTTTATTTTTCTGTCTCTTTTCCCTTTGTTTCATGCTTTCCTTGGGATTTTCATTATTTTATTTTGCAGGTAGGGTCTCTTGTTTGTTGCTTGGTTAGTACGTTGAACTTGGGAGGTATAGTACTAAGAACTTCTCGGCGTCTGTCTTTGGTTGTCATGACTTCGGAAACTGATCAGGGGAAAATGGGGTTGGAATTGACGGAGGAGGAGCAGGTGGGTGTGGTTATTACGGGAGAGGAATGGGACGAAGGGGCACTGGTTTCTTCACTTGTGTTGGTGGGGCAGGTTCTTGGTCGTCATCCGATTCATTGGGACAATTTTATTAGTCTGGTCTCTGAACTATGAGGCCCGACCTTGGGGGTTGAGGTGAAGAGACTCTCAGGGTTAACCGGTTCCTATTCATTTTTAAGCATGATAAGGATAGGAGACGTGCACTTCAAGGGGGTCTGTGGCACCACAATAAGAGCTTGATAGTCATAGGAGAAATCCCGGAACTTGGCTCCCCGGACCAAGCGGAATTGACAAGATGTGATTTTGATGTACGGGTGGAGGGACTTCCGTGGGGTAGGACTACTCGGAAGATTGCAGAAAGTGTGGGGAACACTATCGAACTATTTCGATGTGTTGAGCTTAAGGAGGATGGCAGTAACTCGAATACGTTCCTTCAGATGAGAATTGGTTTGCATATTGACAAACCAATTCCACGAGTCACTTTTATCAAACTGGGTTATGGGGAGAGCGTTCAACTGACATTCACTTATGAAAAGCTACCCAATTTTCGTTACTTTTGTGGATTGATGGGGCATTTGGTGAAGGATTGCCCGAAGCAATATGAAGTCGAAGGGGATATCACTGCAGCTCCACAACAATATGGAGATTGTATGAGGGCTGGAAATAGGTAGGGGAACGGGGTATGGCCTGGTTATGTAACTTCGACTATTGTAGATCTTCGAAGTCCAAATTCGAAGGCACAACCATTAGGAAAGGGGATGGACCTGTTCCAGACTAGGGAGGGAATTAAGAGCGGTGGAGGGAGTAAGACTCGATCAGACGTCGATGATTGGCGGGTCAAGAAGTTGGGGAGTAATACGGTCTCAATTAAGGAACTTGCTCACTGTGTTACGAAGGAATTCAGACAAGATAAAATGGAGAAAGGAGCAGTGGCAGAGCCAACCTGTGAGAAGTCAACAGTGGCAAGAGAGCCGACTCAGGAATCAGTTTTAATTAGTCGCAGTCCAGTTCTGAAGCAAAGCAATTCTTTAGGTGTTCTTGCGCATCACTGACTGGTGTGGGACTCTTAAAGCAGCTTGTTCATGGAAATCTGGGGGTCACACAAACGGAGGAAATCAGGTAGCGTGGTATGTCGGGAGGAGAGGTCGACCTTGGCAGTGGGGAATCAGTATACAGGGAGTGTCGAAGAGTGAGTTTAGCCCCGGAAAACAGTTGGTTCATGTTCAGATTACTATCTCCCTCTAGGGGGGTAAGACCAAACTTCAGAAACCAAAGATAGCTAAGCACAATGGTCATGTAGTGAAGGGGGAGAGCTCGAAGGCGGTAGTGGAAAATGGGAAGCGAGTGATGGAGGATCCCATGGATGTTTCGGAGTATCCCAACAAACGTGTTATCTTACATGTTGGGGTATTGGGCACCCCTAGACAATTCGAGCCCTAGGTGAGCTACTTAGGGAGAAGAAGCCCATGGTGGTCTTCCAATCGGAGACCAAGGTTGGTTTGAGAAAGATTGAGAATCTGAAGGAGAAATACTCTATGAACGGACTAGGGATTGCAGCTAGGGGTCAGTTGGGTGGTCTAGTGTTGCTTTGGGATAAGAACATTAGTGTGCCCATCCAGAGTTACTTGATTAACCATATCGATGCTATTATATATCCGGATTTAGTGACTGCCCCATGGAGATTTACTGATTTTTATGGGAGCCGGATCAAGCTCATAGGAAGAGGACTTGGGACTTGTTGAAACAACTTGGTGAAGTGTCAATTTTGTCATGGTTGTGCATGGGAGATTTTAACGAAGTTCTTGATGATTCGGAGAGAAGGGGCGGTGTTTCTACATCGGTTTGGAGGATGAGACAATTTAGGGAGGTGGTTACATAGCTGGGGTTGGTGGATTTAGGTTACAATGGCTTCCCGTTTACATGGTCGGATAATAGATTGGCCCCACATACCATATGGAGGAGGCTGGATAGAGCTTTTGCTACTTCGGAGTGGATGTTGCAGTTTGCGGATGCTGCGATCCAACACTTGACCCATCGGGGGTCTAATCATTGCCCCATTATGGTCTACCTTGAGAAATCAACACGAAGGATCCAACGGAGGAAGAAAAAGATTTTTCAGTTTGAGGCGATGTGGGCGAAAGAACATAAATGTGAAACTGTTATCCGAGATCACTGGAGTCGAGGGAAGGGGCAGGCAGCGGATGAAAATGTGTTTGAGAATATGGAATCACTTCGTGCCGGGTTGGTGAGTTGGGATCTGCGTTCTTTTGGTCATGTACATACCACAATCAGCAAGTTACCTGAGGAGCTGGTCCAATTGCTTGAAGGAACAGCGGACACAACAAGTGGTTGAGGAATTGACAAAGTTCTTGACAGAGTTAGAAACACAACTCGACCGTGAGGAAATGTTGTGGAGGCAACGTGGGAAAGCTCAATGGATCCTTGAAGGTGATAAAAATTCGGCATTTTTTCATGCTAGAGCTACCACGAGAATGCAGCGGAATGAGATAACAGGTTGAGAGATAGAGATGGGAGTTTAGTTGAAGATGTGCTGTGAATGAATCAGATCGCGGTTGATTACTTTCATGGTATTTTTGGGTCTAGCTCCCCAACACAAGATGATCTGGATGCGGTTATTAGTACTATATCACCTAGAGTATCGACGACAGCCAATCAACATATGAAACAATCCTATTCACAGGACTGGGTAACAAAAGCTTTATTCTATATGTACCCTCTCAAATCCCCAGGTCCTGATGGTATGCCTGCTTTGTTTTTTCAAAAATACTGGCATATTGTTGGCCCCTCTATTTCTGATTGTGTTCTTAGTTTTCTTAACTCTGGGCAACTAAAAGAATCGTTTCATCATACTCATATTGTGCTTATTCCAAAATGTGCAGAACCTGAGGCTATGACTCATTTTCGCCCCATTAGTTTGATTCATGTGGTCTATAAGATCGCATCCAAAGCCATAGCTAACCGTTTAAAGCCTTGATGTCGAGTCTTATTGCTGAAACCTTGTCTGTTTTTGTCCCTGGTCATTTAATCACCGACAATGTCTTAGTAGCTTAAGAGATCAATCACTTTATAAAAAAGAGTAAACATGGTGGTGGTGGTTATCTATCTCTTAAACTTGACATGAGTAAAGCTTATGACCGTGTTGAGTGGATATTTTTAGAACAGGTGATGATTCGGCTTGGCATAGACGTACATGTGGTGGAGCGAATATTACATCGTGTCAATTTCGTGTCCTACTCGTTTATTTTCAATGGGGTCGTAGGTCCCTGTTTTCGACCGAGTAGAGGACTTCGACAGGGCGACCCACTCTCGCCTTACTTGTTCCTTTTTGTTGTTGATGTTCGTAGTGCTATGCCTAAGCAGGTTGGAGGTCCGTGGGGAGCTAGAAGGTATTAGGGTCTGTAGGGGTGCACCTAGTGTGTCCCATTTGCTTTTTGCAGACGATACCTTTATTTGTTGCAGGGCGACGGAAATGGCGGCTTGGAGAATTAAAGAAGTATTTTTGAGTTACAAAAAGACATCAGGTCAGGTAATAAATTTTCAGAAATCTGCAGCAGTTTTTAGTCATGGAGTGATGGAGCATATTCAGCTCCGAATACTGGGGATCCTACAAGTTGAGGAAGTGGCAAGCCATGATAAGTACCTAGGGCTAACTACGGTAGTGGGTCAATAATAAAAAAAGAGGCTTTCTCTTTAATCCGGGATGTTATATGGAAATTTATTCATTGGTCGAAGCGAAAACCTTTCAAGTGCGGGGAAGGAAGTGCTAATAAAGTTCGTGCTGCAATCCATACCCTCCTATGCTATGAGTTACTTTAAGTTGCCAAAAACTTTTCTGGAAGAGCTTGAATCTTTATTCGCTAAATTCTAGTGAGGGAGTAAGGGGATTGACAAGATACACTGGATTAAATGGGAGTTGTTAAAAGAGGGTAAGAAGGGTGGTGGATTGGGATTTCGAGATCTACATGCATTCAACTTAGCTTTACTTGCGAAATGGGTTTGGAGGCTGTTGACGCAGCCAACCACCCTTTTGGCTTGGCTAATGAAAGCAAAATACTATCCACATATTTCGATTCTGGAAGCAAGTTCACAGGTGGGCTGCTCCTATTCTTGGAGAAGCATTTCAGAGACTGTCCCTATAATCAAGATGGGAGCTAGATGGCGTGTGGGTACAGGAGATGACATTCGGGTGTGGAGTGACTACGGGACAATTTCTTCCTATGTATGCTGCAAGTGGGTGATGCGATAGAGGACTTGCGAGTGAAGGATTTGATCCGGGATGATCGAACCTGGAATGTTGAGTTGGTGACTGACTTGTGTGCGAAGGATGATGCACGGAGAATTATGGGTATTCCATTGGCAGCACAACCGTGCTCAGATAAGATGGTATGGCATGGGACGACGACAGGGATCTACACCGCGGAGGACGGCTATTATAAAGCCAGGAGATTTCTGAAGTCGAGAAGGGAGAGTTGGGGTGGTGGGGGATCTACATCGGGAGTGCAGAATAGTTGGGATTTCTTTTTGGAAATCATCGCTCCCAGGAAAGGTGAAGATCTATGTGTAGAGATTGGTTAATGGGGTTGTTCTCACCAATAAAAAATTGGTGCGAAGGAAGGTAGTGAGTGACCCAACTTGTCCTGTTTGTTAGGTAGCTAGGAGATGATACGGTGCTACATCGATTAAGAGAGTGTCCTTTCTCTCGTCAAGTATGGGCATTGAGCAACATTCCCTACCAATATCGGAGTGTACCTGTTAACTCTGTCGAAGAATGGGTACGGAGGATGTTTAATGATATGGAGAGGCAAAGTTGGGAGTTTGCAATGGGACTGTTATGGGGGTTGTGGTTCAATCGGAACCAGGTAGTGTTTAGGGAAGCTTCCATTTCACCACTAGAGTTAGTTGAGTTGGTGTGGAGATTTTTGGCATAGCGGACTGAAGTCATGGCTTAGGCAGCGTCGAGCAAAGGGCAGACTGCTATGCACAAGGATTAGATCGAAGGCGCTGGCAATGAGGAGCAGCACTGGGCAGATTTGGAGTCTACCACAATTCTGTCGGATGAGGGATTCGTGAGGATAAATGTTGATGCAGCCTTTTTGAGTGATGGCAAATGAGTGGGGATTGGCTATGGAGTGTGGATGCATGACGGCTTGGTGGCACGAAGGAAGGAAGTTGTAGACCAACCTTTGACGCCTCAGAGTGCGGAAACATATGTTATACGTGTTGCGGTACATTGGGCTACTTTACAAGGATGGGAGCGTATTCAAGTCTACACAGACTGCCTTTCTTTAGTCTCTTTATTTAATTCTTCAGATTTTAGTTTTTCATTTGTTGGTCCTGTTTTGTCTGACATTAAACACTTAGCAGGATCCTTTCAGATTTTTAGCTTAGGCTTTGTTCCGCGTGGTGAAAATTCGCTTGCTCATAAGATAGCTCGCCTTGTGGTTCGATAGTTGATTATTGATTGTTGTACGCATTTTGCCTTGATGATTTATGAGAATCGTTCTAGATTGGACCTAAAAAAAAAGAGTACTACTTTTGCTTTGTTATCTTCAATTTAAAATCACTTTAGTTCAGTTCAATTTTGTTCAATTCAGTTCAGTTTAACTCTGCTGAGTTATAATTTATATTACACTTCAGTTCAGTTAAATTTAATTCAGTTTAGTTTAATAAATTTCAATTAAAGAGAACGTATCTTAATTGAATTATTCAATCAATCATTGGGTTCCTTTATGCTTGAGACACCTAACCTTATCGAATACCATGAAGAAGGCTAACGTTTGGGTGTGGGAGTAGTTTGATCTCAATCACCCTGACCTCAGACTTATATACAAAAGAAAGGATTTAGCCTTGGCAAGGCATAAAGTCCGACCCCAAGTATGGGTCCAATCTCAAGACTCTGGCGTACCATATCGAAACACTTCATCAGCTTAGGTGTGACTCAAACGTGATATCAATCTTTAAGAACACATGTCATTATCTTGTCAGGCCAGCTGATTGATTATTGACATGTTAGATGTGTGTCCCTAGTAACTCTTCACTATAAATAAATGGCATTTACTCTTCATAATGGTAATCAACTACTTCTCAATATTTGACTCTTTAAGTTTAGATATTCGAGCCTCAACTTGAACCTTCTAAACGAGCTTAATCTTAATCCAATTTGTCTCAGGCAAAGGATTCGAAAGAGTTTAACCTCTTCTTTCCAATTTTAAATAATAAGTATCACTTCTGACCGCCTATCCTTCTTGGAGGACGAACTCCTGGCAAACTCTTACTTACCTTACCTGTACTATTGTTGTACTCCCCGAACTCCCTGGAGACGGACCTAACTTGATGTAGAACTATTTTACTAGTTGGAGGATCTGACAAATACCACCACACTCATAAGCTCTAGATGGACAGATCATGAGCCCTTCGTGACCTTGGCCTCTACTACCAACTTCTCCGTTTTTATACTTAAATTATTATTTTATTTTATTTTATTTTTAAATAAAAAAAGTGACTCGAAATCTCAAACTAATTAGAAGAAAAATATTTTATCAATTAAGTTGTGTTTTATTATATATATTTATATCATTATAATCACTCCAATTCAAACGAGTTTATGATGCATGAATTGAACAATTCATGGACCCTTCGTGCCTTATGATTTTCATCAATTAATCACTTTGTTTGATCCATTCTTGATGGCTTTTAATTTACGTCTATTGTTATTCATTTCCCTCAAGTTGAGACTAGTTATTTTGATAATTTACATCCGGCGCCACATAAAGTTTGAGTAATTGAATTGTAATTAATAATGCTTACCTTTTCGGATCAACTTTTCACAGATAATGACTCTGATTATGACATTTTCTAAGACTCAAACATATCGACCTCACATCTACAAGTGTGCATGGGTCAGATGGGTGGTACATAAAATTTGTTACAGAATCCTTTCAAATTTTTATACACCCCGAGTGCCTTGATATAAACACCAAGTTCTCATTGGACTAATTAGGTGACAATGTTTCGTAGTTTGCTAAAGTTTATTTAAGCTCTATCCAAGGTTGGGAAAAGAGAGAAAATCACTCTAGGTGTATCTATTGATATATAAAGAATGAATACAGTATATACTTACATAGAAAATAGAAAAGAGAAATTCTAACCTAATTGACTTCTGATAACTAATTCTAACTAGCTTATAATTCTAATCCTAATTGACTTTTGATCATTTACCTTGAGACCCCACAAGATGGACATGTATATTATGAATGTTCATCTTGGAACTGAATTGAGAAACATATCAAGTCCCCATGGTTTAGTGAGAATATTAGCTACATTCTGCAGAGATGGAATGTGTATAATCTCGATAACTTCATCTTGTAACTTTTTTCGTGTAAAATGATATTCGATCTGAATATGCTTCGTCTTTTCATGTAAAATTGAATTTTGGGCAATGCAAAGTGCACTCTTTGAATCAGTATAAACGCTCACCGGAATGGATTGCGAGATGCGGAGATTCCGTAATAAGTACAACAACCACTGAACCTCACAAGTAGTAAAAGCAAGAGCACGGTACTCAACCTCGACTGATGAAGGACTCACTGTGGGCTACTTTTTAAATTTTCAAGAGACAAGAGAATCTTCAAAATAGATGGCATAACCTGTAACACTACGTTTAGCGTCAGGACATCGTGCCCAATCACTATCACAAAAGGCAGACAACTGAAGAGAAGAATGGCTTGGTAGTAGAATTCCTTGGCCTGGTGTTTGCTAGAGAAAATGCAAGCGATGAACAACTGATAAATGAGTTGATGTAGGGCGAGATATATTGACTAAGAGCCTGTAATGAATATGCTATGTCAGAACGAGTAATAGTGAGATAAATCAATCGTCCCACTAAACGTCTATACTCTGTAGGATCATCAAGTAAAGGAGATGTGGCAGTAGAAAACTTTTGCTTCGTATCCGTGGGCGTATTAATCGGTTTGCTACCTAAATATTATGTACCTTGAAGAATATCCAACGTATACTTTCTCTGGCATAAGAAAATACCATAAGGAGTAAGTGCAACCTCAATGCCAAACATATACTTTGATGATACAAGAAATATCACATCAATATGAATGAACTAGAACAATATAAAATGAATTATGACACAAGTATTTACGTGGTTCGGCAATATGCCTACGTCCACGGCAGTAATATGAGTTGATCTTATTGATAGTGTTCCGTACATAGTTGATAGATAGATGCTAGATGTATCCCTTTCTAGATGTGTTCCTTACATTGTTTAAGCAGCCCTTGTCAAAGTGTTTGTAGCTGAGTGGCAAGCTGAGACATCCCGTAACCATGAGGTCATGGGTTCGATTCCCCGAAATGGGTGATTATATTATCTAAATAGAGATTGGTGGTGATTTGCATCTAGAATCGATTGATAAATTCCTCTTATTCAACAATTGTAATTGTAATGTTATATTTCATAGAGTACTAGTTATTTAAAAAAAAAAACGCATCAGGCCCTTCTTCGACTCGACTCGGACCGTTTGCATTTACAATGTGAGGAATAAATAGAACTGTGAAGCAAAGAACATATGATATGGTTATCTTTTCCATTTTAGTTTTTAAGTGTACGAGTTATGAAAATGTTGTATGGGTGTATGATGAATTATGGAAATTGATGAGCAGAAAGGCACACTTATATAAGTGTAATTTTTTGGTCAGTATTCAAAACTGAGGACAAATCTTGACTAGAAAAGTAGAAAATATGGTACCATAGTAGCCTAACGGGAATGTATGGTTATTATTGTTTAACATTACCATGATTCATGAACATCTATTAAATATGGTCAAAATTAGAAGAAAAGAACGTGTTGAGGAGGATCAAAATGGTAAATGGGTTGGAGTTTCTTCTTGCATATTACCCCCTTAGACTTATCATAATAGATAGATATCCCATGAACTATTGTTATTATCTTCCTAAAGAGACAATATTAATAGTTTTATTAAAAGGTTGAAGAGAGTTCAAACCCAAACTCCAACTATTTTAGAATGAGATTATTGAGCGAAGGTTACTCAATCTGATAAGTCATGAAACACCTTATTAAAAGAGTTGAAATCAAAAGTAATTATATTTAGTCGTAATTTTCGCCGCGCCAACGGACGCGGCGAGAAGAATGTGCCGTTCCACGGCGTAAATGGCGCCCACATGCTACTTGCTTTTTTTTTTCTTTATATTTTCTCCAATTTCAAACGCGAATAACTCGAAAAATATAAATGTAAAGATATATAAAAATTACAAACGGATTCGTCTCTTCGAGATCTACGAATAGAGACCACTCTCGATTATTTTTGGATCATTCCATCTTACACTCATTTTCTCTCTTAATTAAACTTAAAATTGTAAAACAACCTCTAATTATTCAATTTTATTAATTTCGACTTCTAAACACTATTATAATATATTAAATATGTTTTTAGCAAAATAAAAAAATTTGTTTCTTTTTTTAATTTTAAACTTTAAATAAATTATAAAATGATTTAAAACAATGCAATTTCATTAATTTCAACATCTGAACACTCTTATAATATGAATAATATGTAAATAAAAATTAAAAAATTAAAAAAATTAAAATTTTTGATGACGTAGCGACGACGCGCCACCACTGAAGCAAAAACGACGATGACGCATCGTCAGCTCGTCACCATTGTAAATGGTCTAAACGCCAATTTACATTATTAATTCTAGTTTAGTTGACTAAGATTTAGCCAAGGTAGCAATAAATTAGATCCATTAAATGCTTCTCAGTGTCTAATTATGGATTTTGTTTGTGTCCAGTAATGAATGAATCCATGTCAATATTGAAAACGAAGAAAAAGAAGGATGATGATTCATTAGTACTGTGACGGTCAGAAAAAGCTTGTTTCTAGCCAATAAGGTTTCCACAAAATGAGCCGTTACTGATTATGATACGATCCAATCACAAATCCGTTCTGCCTGACAACCCCATACCCGTCATTAAACGGGCCCAACACTTTGGACCACTCTTTCACATGTACTCAGTCACTGCCAATTCCAATCCAACCCGGCCCGGGAAAACTCAATTAGGGTCGGAAGTAGGAGGTGGCGATCGCAACCCCCACAATTTTTATTTTAGATATTTTTAAAAAAGTTATACGTTCCGCCACCTCATAATATTTAATTATTACCTTTTAAATAATTCGACTGTATAATTAAATAAGTTGGAAAAATTATGATATTTATGAAATGTAACGGAAAACGGTCTTATATAGATACTAAATATACAAATAAATATAAGAATTATATTCAAAACATGAGAGGTTTTACTAAAAATATCGATAACATACATATACATAAAAATAATATAAAATGCAGACATACTCATAAAATATTATATATATACTTAAAAACATCAATTTGTCCCTTACTAATGCACACGTATAATATTTTACTGATTAATTAATTTGAGAGGGTCATATGAATAATTTTGGTACTTCTGGAGCAAGCATTTACAGTAATCAAAGTTGCATAGATAAGATCGATGATTTTGATGGAGGATAACTTTTTATCTAGAAATTTCATAAAGAATGTTGAAAAGATCAAATTTACGCTCTAAATCTTTTATAATTTAAGAATAATCTATATTATTTTAAAATATTTATTGGCTATTTATGATTAGGTAGGGAAAAATCTCAGCATGCATGAATGTAATATATATGTAGGTCATCTTGATACAAATCACATTCATTTGACACGTGATTTTCTACACGTTACACATTACTCCCTCCGTTCCCTAGATTATTTGTTATTTATTCTATGCATAAATTTTAAAAAGTTTAACTAAAAAATAATTTATATAGATAAAGTAGGTGTATAATAAAAAATTAGAAAAAAAATGATGAAGTGTGAAAGAAAGTGATTAAAATATTAATAAATAAGGATAGTTCAGTTTCCCAAAAGAAATTGAAATGTTTTAAAAGCAATGTTCAAATAAAAAAATGAAAATAAAATTTTAAAATGGAAGGAAGACTACATGACATGACATATAACTACTATTAAAACTTATTTGGTACACATCAAAATAAAATGATGTAATTCTACTTCATTTCATTTGATTACAGACTAATTTGCAAGCCATAGTTAAATGGGCCAAGGAAAGAGGATCATGATCCTATGTTAGTACAGGCTTGCAAATTCAAGTGTACAGCAGCAATTGGGTAATGCTTGCTTAATGGGCTGTTTCCAAAATGGTTTATTTGATCAAAAACTTGAAGAATTGGACTGGCTTATCTGCATTTATTTTCTTAATGGTCCACCACAATTTAAAATAAAAAATACTCCCGCATAACAGCAGCCGAAAGCAACGAGCAAAGCTCCATCCACGGGTCTTTAAATTCAATTTCTTTTATCATGGTCCCTAATTACTTGATCGACTTGGGAGTTTACAATAATGTTAAGTGTTTCTATTGAAATTATTTTTTGGTTATTATAAAATTTTATATTAGTTTTGAGTCCATTTTATTAATTGTAAAAGTGTAAAGATTTAGGGAATTTGACATAAAGTTGAGGTGAATATTAGGGTTATATAGTATCTCTTTGTTTCGAATTAGAATTCCCATATTTTATTTTGAACTGTCCCAAATTGAAAGTTCTCTTTACTTAAATAAAAAATCTATCTCCTATTTTATACATTATATCTTATACTTTATTTATTATTTCTACTACTTTACCCAATCACATTCATACTTTATTACTTTTCTTTCTTACTTTATCACTTTTTTCTTAAAATTTATATCTGGTCCCGCAAAACATCCAACACGTAATGGAGGAGTAAATGATTAAGGGGCTGATTGGAGTAGCATTCAAATGCCCGTTTGGTATGCTACTCGGGGATTTTGTGTTTGTTATGGCATTTAAATGCTGAAGATCGAAATGACTCTACAGTAGCAACATTTTTCTCCACCTATATAACAAACTTATAATACACCTATCCAATTACAATTCTATACCAAACACAATTTTAAAAATGTCACAATTTTAACAATGCCACTATACCAAACACAATTTTAACCTATAATTTCGATCACTATTCAGACATTTAAATCGGGGCATTTAAGTCGCATGCCAATCAGCCCCTAAAATTTTAATTGGTAATGGTTTAAGTCTTTCAATTTACGGTAAGGTGTAATGATCCGAAATTCAAGATAATAAAATAAACAACTTTATTTGAAAAGGTTCGGAAAAAAGAAATTACACAACTCTCAACAAAGTCAGAAACATACAACCATCGAGAAATCGAAGAGTTAAAAAGAATTCTCCTAATAGACCCAAACACATTACATAAATATTTTGACAATTCTAAAATACTAGAATAACACACCCCCATTTTCTCGATTGATGAACATCTAAATCTATAGACATTCTTAGTGGCAACAATCTACAAGGATAAACAAAACAAGTGCAAGAAAAACCCAGATGGTGTTACAATGTTAAGTGACAAGGAAATAAATAATACGAAATACTTTTGACAAACAAATTCAAGTAAAAATAAATAAACAACGCATATGAGGTAAATTGTTAATCAATCATCTTTACAGCCCAAATCCAAACCCATATCACTTCGGACAGTACCACTGCCAACGAGAATGAATACACTGCCATGTTACAGGAATGGAATACTATTGCCAAGACCTCGACGACTTATGAATTGCCCCTTGAGATAGTAAGCAAAGACACCTCATGAACAACTCAACAGTCACAACAACCCAAGGTCCTATCAGAAACCCCGTCACAGTTGCGCATATACGAAGTGAAGCAAGTCAAACAAATCGAATAAACGAAGTAAATCAAGTAAACGAATATATCTTTCTTTTGAGTAGAAGCATGAGTAAAATATTTGATGCAGTTTCAAAAAATCAATTTTAATGAACTTTCACATTAATTTGAAATGCATACTATATATATAATATTAAAATAGCTTCTTGTTGTTTGAAAAACTATAGATATGCTCTTCGATAGAGCACTCACCTTAGATAGCTTCGTAACCTAAACATCCCGCAAATCTTGATAAAAGGTAATACTACTTAACATTTACGCAAAAAGAATTAATGACACCCTTAAACCCCATAAAACGAGCATAAGCATGAAGAATCAACTAGGCATATCATTACATCATAAATTAGCAACATTATTAAACAAGACATAGACTTAAAAGTGGTGAGCTAAGCTAGAACTGAACTTACACAAGAATCACACTGCACAGACATAGCACAATCACACAACATACAGTTGTTACCACAACCATGACAACCCAAATACCAATAAGTCAATATTTAGTTAATTATATTAGTTATTTATTCTAATGTTTAATTAGAGCTAACCTAATTAAATTCTATTTTATTTGAAGTCCATATTCACTAGGGTTTAGTCTTCTTTTCCTTTTTCCAATTATACCCCTTTTGAATCCTAAACATGTGTATCTCAAACGAAGTGTTAGGATTCAAAAGGGTATAATTGGAAGAAGGAAAAGAAGACTAAACCCTAAACAATATGAACTCCAAATAAGATAGAATTTAACTAGATTATCTCTGATTAAATACTATGATAAATAATTAATCGTCGGTAATTAAATAATTAACTAAATGTGGGAATTAATATAAGGACGAAAGTCTGAGGTTTTGCATTCTTCGTATAAAACGTAGGTTCAAAACTTATGAACAACATACTTGAAGGTTTGTCAATAGGTGAAAGCAATGAAATAAACAAGGGAAGCCTCGTTTAAATTTCGATGCAAGAAACAAATTTAAGAGGGTTTCTCGAGTGAGAAGAACAACAATATGAAATTATAGGTCAAGAAACCTATCAATAAAGGTTTAGTGAGATTAAGAATCTAGTTAAGTAATCAAAATCAAAAAGATTACAATGAAGATGGAAACATTGTGAAAGTTTGCTAAAGAGTACGAAACTTTGCATTTTCAGGAAGAAGTTTTAACGATAGGTACTAGATATGACTAGAGAAATAAAAGAGAAAGGTCGATGAAAGTTGGAGGTTAACAAAATGGGTTTTATCGAACTAGAAGTTAGAAACTACCACACAAGTCTCCTAAACAAGTAACTAGCAAAAGTAAACACATAATAATAAAAACGAAAGGAAAATTTATATACACAGAGTTCACCAATTCTCAGTTTGAAACGGCAACACAATATACAAGCTGAACATCAAATGAGAGGAAGAAGAAGAAAATCAAAATTTATGCACTCACCAATACAATCATCACACAAACATCACAACCACAACAGAAGCATAATATAAATCGAAAGACATACCCACATGCAATTTGAGCACTCTGCAGTTGAGAGAACAAATACAATCATATAAATTAGTTATTACTCAGCTAAAAAATAACGAAAGCCGGAGGAATATGATATCATACAAGAATCATTCTTTTTTTTAAATGGGAAACAAACCCTGCATGTATATCCTCTGTCATTTGAGTTCTTTGTATAATGAATGGTACATAGGTTCTCTTCACAGTAATCAACTTATCACCAATCTCACCATACAAACAAGTGCACGATCTTTTTAGAAATCTACTTATGAAATTTCAGAGTTAAACGAATTTGGTCTGGAGCAATCCACATATTATTGACCAACTAGAAATGTCTCTCGATTCACATACAAGTGAGGATAAAATGTACGAGAGTTGTCCATAATTAACTGTGCTGGCCCAAATGATCGGACTCGACCGAATAGTTATCGAAATGTTACAATAAACGTGCATTCATATTTCATTAAATATAGTTTATAAGATCATATTTAATTATCATCAATAAAATAGTCCAAACTAATTTTGATTCCATAAATCTTTGAAGTGTCATCTTAAAACCAATAAATTCTACAAAATTATAATGCACAAAAAATTCAAATCAAATTTATAGAGATTAAAGGGATTAATATGTTAGTCATACTAATAAAGTGCACTTTTATTTCAAAAATATACTTACGAGAACTCTAGAGTTAAGTGTGTTTGCTCTAGAGTAATCCTAGGATGGATGGCCATCTAGGAAGTATTCTGGTCTGCGCACGAATGAGAATAAAGTGCGTGAGAAGGACTTTTATTAGTACATTGGAATCATCATATCACTAAAGAGTTGTCTATGAGTAATCGCGTCGGTCCAAAAGACGGGGCACGACCTACTAGTGGTCCGGCTCATTACAAATGGAATCAGACCCATGCCAACCCAAAACGCACAATGGGTGGACGGTTGGTCGGACTATGGTGAGACGGAGAAATCATATAATTCAAAAGGAGGTGAATAACGCCCCGAAATTTCAGGTCTAAGTCTAAAGAGTTTAAAGATATCTAAAATGATATTCATTCTAATAAGGTGCATCGCATCATCTTTTTAAAAGAATCCACCTATAAAAATTTAAAAATTAAACATGATTATTCTGAAGTAATCATAGATTAGTAACCGAGAGTATTATTTCGGTTACGCGTACAAGTGAGTAAAGAATACGTGGGAAAGAACTGTCGGTTTAAATGGTCGGGAGGCAGACCCACTAGTTGTCCGGTTACATGAATAGTCCATTCCAATTCAATCACATAATCCTCATAACATCTCCACCCATAAACCCCATAGAATACCAAACACACAGCTAGACATTTATGTAGGTGATTTTGTAAGTGCGTGACTGAGTAGGGAGTAATCATTTGTTTATGTCTGATAGGTGATCAATTATGCTAGTTTTATTCAATTTTACTTCTGAATGTTATAGACGGGTGATCAATTTGATGTTAATGTGTTTTACTTTGTTGATTGCTGTAATTGTCAATTGAGTTCTGTGCTGTCTCGTATATGATTATAAGTGCAAGTTAACTAAAATCGATCTACATTGTGTGGGGAGAGTTAATTAATTTCATGTATACTATTATTTATGCCTGTTTTGTGTTTCTTTTAGTGTTCGTTTTTGTGGGATTCTCTGTTTTGATACTTGTCGTGGAACTGCATTGTGTTGTATATGTCGGGTGATTCGTTTATTCAGTGCTACTTACAATCGTGAGTATGCGTGGTGTTAGAGTACAGTTAGCTGATTATAACCTGTAAATCTTTGCATAAGGGATGGTAGTTTAGCTCAGAAATTGCGTGCTATTTCGGTTTCTCTGAATTTTGATTTATATTTTCGCTCAAAGTGATTGTTGTTCGAGTGACAATCATTTAGCTATATCTGGGATGGAGGCAAGTAAAAAGCATCTAGTGTTGTTAATTCCCTTTCAGGATGGCGCTAGTCGCTGCGTTAGAGGTGCGGTGTTTATCTTCAATTTACATTATTGTACCCAGTGTTCAAATATCTAGATGACATGAGTTAACCATGCATTTATCTTGGAATTTGAGGTCAATGACTTTTGCATTTCTGAAATTTTGAATACAAAGTTAGTTCTACTTGTACTGTTGTACATATGATTTTTGTTAATGCCATGGCAAGAGGAGAAAAACTGGTTCAACATCTACTCAACCTTTGGTTATTTCCATCGAAAGAAAATAAATTGCTGGCATTCTCAAGGATTTAGTTAGTATCCAGAAGATGTTAAATATATCTATCTTTTGTAAATTACAAAATAATAATGGATTACAAATTTACAATATGTATTGTTGGACATGATTGGGCAAATGAGATTTTTGACAAGGCTGAACATCAAAAGTGCAGCCGAGGGAGAAATCAAGATGCTATACTAGCAGCTTATTACATCGCTTGTCGGCAAGAGGCAAGCCCATTTAACGGGTACGTCCTTGGCTGAATTTTATGATCATAGTGTGGTTCTGTTTCTAGTGGAATCCTTGTGAATGAGATTTTCTGAAACAATGATCTAACTAGAAATGTGCTCTGCAGACAATGGGGCAACAAAAGAAGGAAATTGATCGAGCAAAAGAATCCATCATTAAACAGCTGAAGCTTGAGATGTGCTGGTCAGTTGAAATATGAAAAGTTTATGGTGGGGATTCCATGGTGAGGTTTTTATGAAGCATGAGCCTTGTAAGTAAGCCAAGTAACAATGTTGTTCGTGTTGCAATATCTAAAGCTTTGTTATTTCGGAGGCGTTTTTGTTCTAATGTTGGTTTAGGAGGACTCCCATTGCAATTGCAGCGACTGTTATTTATATCATCACTCAACAGTCTCAACTGTCAGATGAAAGAAAGACCGTCATATCGTCATAGATGCAAAACTCTGTTCATCTTTTACATCACGGTATTATGATTATCTGATTATACCGAGATTGTGTGCGAGCTTCTACTATTGTACTGTTGGAACGACATTTGTGCTTTCACAATTTTCTTTGCATTAAAATCTCCGGATTCTTAATACTACCACTTTGACTGAACATTAGTATTGCAGATTCTTGCAACTGGAGTTGCTACAAGGATCTATACCGCATCTTTCCCAGATTATACGGAATTGGCATGCGCAGGCTGGAGACCTCAAGAATCTGTTGAGCCTTTGATAAGCAGCTATAAGCAGCAAACATGACCAAACAGCGGTAATTTATGTACATTAGGCCATTATTTTACAGAGAGAAAATTTTATTTTACAACAAAGCTCACTTTACAACAAGATATTTTTTCACAAAGGTTAGACGGTGTTAACTCTCCGTTAGTTTTATTTTCAAATTACACCAAAACCTTTGCAGAAATTTACACTCGTTACCGAAA